>JAOEHY010030797.1:19646-90807 GCA_025447955.1 Psilopsiagon aurifrons
TTTGTAACTCAGTATTATATTCTCACATACTAGTTTGGAAATCTTTTTCATAGCAGATGTTACCGTGAGTTATACTTCACCAAATAAACCATTTTATAAGCAAATAAACCATTTTATAAGCTTTTTGTAACTCAGTATTATATTCTCACATACTAGTTTGGAAATCTTTTTCATAGCAGATGTTACCGTGAGTTATACTTTACCAAATAAACCATTTTATAAGCTAGTCAACGCACAACATTCATCAGCCAGTATGCAGCATTTTCATTACATGGGTCAGTGTTAATATAATTTAGAGATGCACAAAAGTTATTCAATGCCTTCTGGTACAGAAAGGCATTAATTTGTTGAAGTGCCAGTTGGAATGATTTGTTGCACATCATAAATGTAAGGTTTTCAGAATGTTTAAGTATAACCTTTGGAAAGGTCTCTAGATTTGCTGAAGTGTTGAGTTTGGATGCCTTTTTGCCCCAGTAAAGTATAGGCAGTGGAAGCCATATGTGGTTCAATAGAATAAAAAAGGCATTACATCAGTTTCAGAGACAGACTGATATATCACTCAGGACCATTTTTCTTTAAAAAGTTCCTATTGGCAATTTAAACATAGTTCTAATGATCAAAGCCTTAGCAAGAACTCAGATAATGTACTTACAGTATTTCATGTATATATACACACATCCATACATATGTGTGTACATACATATATATGCTTGGTATACCCTCATTCCTTTCTAGTTCTATTCCTTTATTCTGTTTGCTTCCACTTATACCAAATGGTATCCAAATACACACCTTCAAGAAAGTAAACTAATTTGACTGTTTAGGTTTCAGTCAGTAAGATAAAGCCATTAAAAAATGAGGTAATAAGTGAACTGAAGATACTTAAATACTCTCATGGTTTCAAGGCTACAAGTGACATTTGCAGGCAGCTTTCATTTCTCTTTCAGTCTGTTGGGGAAAAGCACTCACTCCCCTGCACTTAACACTGCAGGTGTTAAGGATTTCAACCATTATTATAAAGTTATTATTTTAGTATGTATTTTTGAGTCCAGTCATGCCAAGGGGTACTTATCTTTTGTAATGCAAGTGAGCTGATTGAAGAAACTGAAAACAGATTCCCTTTCAAAATCCAAGAAATAACTGGGAACAGGACTAGGTCTATCTCAGGTTATCATAGCAACATTTCATTTACGGAATCAAAATCTTGCAGGGTGCATTCAAAATCCACAGGATGTCTTGAGCGCTAAAGTTTTCAAGAGGATCTGTACATTAGCAAATAAACAGGCAATGTAAGAATGCAAGTTTGGCCACAGATGTAGCAGCTAGTTACACAAAAAGACTAAGGCTACTTCATCTAAGAGTAAGAAGAGAAACTGATTTGGCTTTAAAAAGCTTTCAGATAACAGTAGTTTGTTCATCACTGAATCAAAAGAATTAAAAAAACCAAAAGAGGTGGGGGCAGTTCTGTGTTGTAACTGCGATCTTCTAAGACATACAAAATCAAGCTGAAGAATCGGACATCAATTTTCTAAAATAACTGCAGCCTATCAGAATTCAAGTCACAATCTCTGCTGCAAAGAAATATAATTTTCTTGAGTGTTTGCACTACAGTACCTAGCGTACTGGTGTAACAGGCAGGATGGTACAACTGGTATAACAGACAATTCATAAAAATTTCTAAAAGATACACTGAGCTGAGCAGAGGAGAAATACCCTCCCTACCCACCACAAAGTACACACTTCACTCATCCCTGGAGTCAGAAAAAATGCCAGGGTTTACCCTTACAACAAAGGCATTTCCAAAAAAAAGTACAAGTGTCTGCTGTTGTCAGAAGTGCAGTGAGACGTAGATCGGAGTACTGCTGAAGAAGGCTGAGCAGAAGAAGCAAACACTATACACAGATTAATGGACTTACACAAAAACCATGCTAAAATCAGACTGTGTTGTGAAGTATGCCAGCTTTTCTGTTCTTTACTGGAACTTCTCTCAGTACCAATTCGTTTTGTTCTCCAGCACTTTCATTTCACTGAGAAAGTACTGGTTGATTACCAACAGACAACAGTCAAAACATAAAGGAAGTTTTGTTTCCTGTTTCCATTACCTCCTCTCTCCTCCAAGAGAGGTAACCATACAGCAGCATAAAAACATCAAAAACCTTTTTCTTTTTTTACCTTCTTTGGATTTATCACGAGTGTTCAGTTATGCAGAAGGCAATTTAGCCAACCTGTTCTTTCTGCAATTTTCATTCCTATACAGAAAAATCTTTAAGGAAATCAAGCTTTAGCTAGCGTGCCTTTCAGTTTCCTGTTCCTGAAACACATCATTGTATCTACATTCCTTCTGGTTTTCACTGTGCCGTTTTCTCCCCTATTGTATGTTATCTTCGTCACATTCACCGGCATTTGTTACAAACTCGTGCTGATTCGTTTTCATTGTTTCTCACCCGCAAGGTTTCTCTTTATACAACCACCATACTCCGCTTCAATCTGAGTCTCATCTGGGCCCACAATATCAAGCAGTTCTGACATCAAACAACTGAAATGTTCCAAGACCTGTATTTTCTCACTTTAACAGAGGTATTCCTCTTTAGACTTGATTTATTTCCATGCACCACATTTTCTCTAGCACTCTGCTCTTTAAATGTAACTAAAGCATCTTCAGGTTGCCCACTAGCCTCAGACTTGCTAGCAGATATTTGACTTCTATATTCATTAAATGTCTTGAACCACAAAATATGCCAAACTGCATTGGCTCGAGCAGTCAACAGGCTTCTGTGGTGATAGCAAAGCATTCTACAAAGAGTTCCACTGTACCCATACACCTACATACAGCCACAGAGCATCTTCCATCTGCATTTTAATTTGCAACTCTCCCAATGTCTGGTGGTTCTGCAAACATACACATATGTCTTTAACTTTCCTGGGACTGCACTAAGGCTTTGGTTGGTTTCTTGCTCTTCCGAACTCTCACTGTAACTTTCCTCTTCTTCCACTACCACACTGCAGGCACTTGTTCATCGCACTCCTTCCAACCATACAGGCTTGGTGTGGCTCCAGTCCTCTTCACTTTACCTTCACACTAGGACTAACAAGAGGCTACTAAAAGAACTGCCAATCTTTTTGCCTTCTTCATAAGCAGTCTAGCACGGGTGAGGTCACTGCAAAGAGTGCCCCTACCTCAGCTGTGACCTAGAATTTAGCTGAGCCACTCAGTTCTGCCAACCAGGTAGAAAAGCATCAAATTAAGTTTCCAAACACTCAGTAAGAATTCCAATTTGGATCAGGAGCAAGATCCATGTGCCTTAAATTTTAGTCACACATTCACTGCTAAAACTCTTTAAAAGAACCCCTGTTCTACATGTGTTTAATGCTGACAACAGATGAGGCAGGTAACAGGTAAGTATGAGCTACTTGAGAACAACATCTCATCTCATTTCTGATTTTCCATCTGCCATAAAGCTGCACTTCAAAATCTGAAACAAGCGATGATGCAGTTGGGAGGAGGTGAACAGTGCCATGTGCCACAGAAACAGTGAGGTATAACATTTTACAGTACCCAGTAGCACAAGATGAAATAGTTTTTAAATAACAGGCAGTCTCTGCCAGGAAGAAAGCCACAGAATGCTTCCTGCATGGAAAACTGAGAGAAGTGGCCTGAAAGTGTTCTTGAAACAGCCAGAAGAATCACAGTATTGAAAGCTAGTACGGAAGCTGACCAAGGAATTTTAGTAAAATCCCAACTTTTTCCTCTCTGTGAGGGAGATCACAGCAGACATCCACAAACTCGAAATCACCATAGTCACATCCATCTTCACAAGTGAACGAGACTCCTGGAAAATTCTTCCACTGTAAAACCCTGCAGTCACTTTTCACACAACACGTATCAAAATGTTCCCCTAAGCTTTCTAACACTGTCTGTCATCTTATGCATCACAAGTGAGATGAAACGAGTTTCTCTAAACATGCAGCCTGACCAACCCTGCAGCTGACAAGCTTGCACATTCACAATAGAAGGGAAGACATTTTTCTCCATCAGTGAATATCCTCAGCCATAGGGTAGACTTGAGTGTTAAATCTCAGATCTACCCAGAAAGCAAGTAGATAGGAAAGAAATGCAAATGAATCCAAAACTGCAGTCCAACCACTTCATCTATCAAACAACTACCTTATAAATATACTCGTTTCAAAACTGAAGATATTTACATAAACTTTAAAGTGTAAAAGCTTTATTTACCCACTCACCCCTGAGAAGAAGTGACCCCTTCACCAGAAATCGAACTAAAATTGTTCCTGTGATATATCAAGCATTTCTTGTTCTTCAAAAACAAAGCTGCTGCACATAAATGACACGGCTTGTCAGCTACGTAGGGGCACAATGTATTTTAGTAGCTTGCGGGTGTTCAAATTTTCCACCTCACGGCACTGAATTTAATTACATAACAATGAACTTCTGCCCTTACGTAACTTGCTGGCCTAAAGTTGCTGCAGCTATCTGCTGGGTATAATGAAATTTTACAAATGGTTTTTAAAAGCCAGAATGTGCCATATAACAGCATCAGACCTTAGAAAACAGAGGTCTTGAATTTTGCCACATCAGTATGGAAAAGGAAAAAAGAAAAAGAAGGAAAAGAGGGAGAACCTTTGTGGAAAGCTGTGCTTGCTGATGCAGCCCAAACAACCTCATATACTGTTGAGATAAACAATTAATTTTCATTATTTTCCAAGTTTTGCAGTATCTTAAACAAGAACAGACTGTTTTCCTGAAGCCTGTACTGTTCAGCTTCAGATTTAACTTACTCCTTATATTTTTTTAAAATCTGCATGAAAATGAGAAGAAAATGGAAAAAATCCTGTTATGTTTTCGGTATTACTTACAAGCAAAAGTATTCATAACAAGCTTTTACTCTCCTTGACTAACTTTTCATAGTATTAGGAACACTGAAAGACCAAAATGAGTACCTTACCTTTTGGCCATATTTACATGTGTATATGCATTAGAGGAAAATCAAAAATACAGGAATCAGAATGTAACACGCAAGTTTTTCAGACCCGCTCAGGAAAATCCTATAGCTCATATAATTTATGATGTTACAGGCCAGAAGAGCAAAGCCTGTAATTGATACATTAAAGTCTGCAGCAATGAAAACACATGATTAACATGAAACGCTGACATTTAAGCACTTAGCAATCATATCTCAAAAGAGGCTTGATTTGACTTTGTGTTGCTGTCCAACTGGAAAAAAAAAAAGCCAAAACCAACTTACGGTGCTTTTTAAGCTGTGAATCCAGAGTTATTTCCATGCTTACTGCTTAATGTAATAAAATTAGCTAGAATTGCTCTAATCTTCAACTAAGGAAAAAATCCTGAAATCTTCTCAGGAAACAAAAATTTGTTCTGCACCATTAAGTGCATTTAAGCAGAAAGATAACGATGTCATCTTGATGCTTACCCAATCATTGTGTTTTCTTTAATCTGGCCCTCTGTGCCATTTACCATTGGCTCTTGATTTCTGTTTTCCTTCTCTGAAGCATCACTTGAGAGGCCCAATAAAGCTCGTACTCGTTTTGACTTTACATCCAATATCGTGTCGGTGTAGCCCACTTCTTGTAGGTATCTGTAGGAACAGAACTCATGCTAATCTTCTATGCACATCTCTTATTCAAAACAGTAAATGAAAACTTCTCCTTAAACTCATCTTCAACCCTTTTGCTAAGCAAAGTATGGTGCTGTGCTAATGAAACATGCTTATAAATCATCCTGTACCAGCTGCAGAGGGATCGCCTCTTGCAGTACCAGCCTCTACAGTCACTGAGAAAAAAAAACCCCACAAAAATAACCAAAGAGCCTAGCAGTCAGAGGTTATACAATACGTTATTCATTCATTTACTAAAATGGCTGGAAAAGCACTTTCTATTAAAATATTTAATTGGCTTATAAATATCATCACAGTTGCATGTACAACATTTACACATGCATGTACACAGTTGCATGGCCATTTTATTCAACACATGGAAACTACACATGAAGCCTGACAAGAAGTATCAGATACATTCCTTATGCAAGCATTATTAAAAGCCTAGAAAACAGAGGGAATCAACAAATGCTGTAGCTGTAACTACTAGTAAGAGTTGTTATTTATACACACTACATCTGATAAAATCTTTGTCTTGCCTTTTCCATATTCTGCAATGGATCTGCAAAATTCCGTGGTGCATGTAAGGGCTGGAATCCTGGAAAAACGTCTCTGTCCTTTCCCCTTTCCTCTAGAATACAGAGCTAATAGCACTGCCTTCTCAGGAGCACTGGATTGATTAAATGCTCAATATTCTAGAAGACTTGAAGGAGGGGAAATGCTATTTTACAGTAACTTCTAAGCTAATCTTTTCTGAACCTGAAGCAGGCCAAAATAAAAATTATCCCTCTCCAACACCAGTTTGTATTTTACATTGGTCTTAAAGAATTATTTTTGCTTGAAGATTTACTGCAAAGTGTCATGACCCACTGTTCGCTCAAGCAGATTGTTTTATTATAGTGTGTAAAGGAGAAGCAAAGGAGATCAAGTGTTTGTGATTTGACAAGGCTTCTCCTCTGAAGTTCTGAAATATTAAAACTTTCAAAACCTAGGAAAAGTAGGGCAGAAGCTGAATGAACCTCATCACACACACTAACGTTTCTTGCAAGAAAATCAAACAGAAAAAAAGTCAAATACCACCATCATCACATTTCATTACCGGATTCTTTCCCTTGCATTTGTTATCCGAGTCCCTTTTTCAATACTTACTGTCTTAGCAGCTGTCGTCCTTGTTTCCATATTAGCTGACTGTTCTGTTGTGGCTGAATCTCTGTCTCATTCCCTTCATCTGGAAAATATTATTTTATTATGAACATTTTTTTCCTTGCACTACTTCTTAAAAAGATGCCCATCCACTTGAAAAGACAAAAGTGATTTTTACTAAAATGGTTATGAATGGTTTAATAACAAAAGATTCAAAGTGCCAATAATCAACCAATCAAGAGACAAAAAAATGCATATAGCACATAATTACAGTACTACGTACACATAAAGATTGTCAGGTACATCCTACTGTGCAAGTGCCAGTTCCACTATTCATCAGTTGCTTCCTTTCTGCCTCACATCCAAAAGTCCCATCTTAGTCCTTTCTCTACAAAGGCACATAATCACATAGACAATCTGGAGTTCCATTTTTGCACTAACCTTCCAATATAACTGCTGCTCTTAATTTCATTTTGAATACAAACATCTCTAAATGCTCACAATATCAAATGCAACTGCATCATTATATCCATTTACAACTCAGTGTCCAACCAATTTCCTTAATCATAGAATCACAGAATAGTTAGGGTTGGAAAGGACCTGAAGATCATCTAGTTCCAAACCCCTGTCATGGGCAGGGACACCTCCCACTAAACCATGCCACCCAAATATTTGACAGGTCAACATAAAACCAACACATCTACTCGCTTTAAATTTGCCCATATTTGTACTAATTAGCTTTGTGGTTGTGGGGAAAAAAATACAACTTGTTGGTTGTTTACTTTTTATCCTGAAAAACTGTTAAAAAATTTTCACCACGTTTTCCACAACCATATATTTGTATCCAAACAGTAATACTCCAGGAGAATCCACAAAAAAATTACGTGGTTGTTCTGGTGAGAAACCTATCTGAATTCCGGTAACCAACAGCTACATATTTGTTCTGTATATAGCTTCATACTACATGATGGTTGGGTTTTTTCCTCTCCTCCAGAAGACACATAAGCATATACTTCCCAAGATAAAAGATTTTGGTTTCTTATCTATGAAAGCATTTACGCAACTTGAAACCCTTGTGGTCCAAACACTGAACGATGAATAATCTTCTTGTGTAAACAAAGATTAAGAACCAGAAAAACCTGTAGTATAATCCAATGAGTAACTTTGTATGTGATGTGGGAAAGCTACTGTCCTTACTGGGAAGTCATTTACCTCTGTACAACTGTATTAACACCACACACACACAAAAAAAAACACCACCCACCCAAAGATCAAAGACTAAACAGAATTCACATGCAAGGAGAGCTGTATGAATTGAATCCACTTCAAATTGACACTTTCATTTAATAGCAGCCATAGGAAATAAGCAATTGTGCCATGATTTTCTGATGACAACTGAACACAGCTAGACCCAATGGGCAACTACCAAAGCTCAGTCATGATTTAATTGTTATAGACTGAGGTAAACCTGCCTGAAATTTCCTTTTGAAAGCAAAACCCCTTCTTCCAAAGGCACAATTAAGTATATATGCAGGCAAGAACTCTCTTTCATTTAGTGTCCTCAAAACCGACCACTGCTAGCAGTAGCAGTTTACAGATGAGAAGCTATTTGTTTTATGAGCAAATAACAGCAGAAGTTACCACAAGCAGTTAAAAAAAAAGGCATACCTTTATCAAGAGATCGAATTCTCTTCTAAACTGTACTACTGACCAAGTCAGATCTCTCCAAGAGATCACAAAGAAAACAAACAAGGACTCATTTGGAAGAACTACTAGAAATAGTAGAAGGGTTGGGGTGGTGGAGAGGTTAGACACGAATATACAAGTATCTACCAAAGGCAACTCTAAAAGGAGGATTAACAAATCTTCTGTTTTAAGTGTGTATCTTTAATCAGCCCAGATTTGATATAGAATTGTACATTTTTAACAGCAACGTATATAGAATGCAATGAAATACATCAGGATAATCGATTTTTAACAAATGCAATTCGACTAATGTCTACTCTGCAGCACTGGCTATGGCTCTTCTGGGCAAGTCAGCCCTTGCACTACATCCCTCAGCTGGAAAATGAAGCAACATGCTACAGCTGCGTCCTGAAAAATTACAAAACCCAAGGACATCTAGGATCTTGGTATGATCAGGACAAAGTTTTCTAGTGGTCCAGATACAGACCAGAGTCTTCCACTTAACACCAAATTAAACTACTACTTCAGTTAAGAAAATAACCTTGATAATGCAAAATAAAATTTCTCAAAACCTCTTTCCATCTGGGATAAGAAAAGCCTGGGATAAGAAAACCCCAGCTGGCATGGGGTTAGATATTTTTGTTTGCATTTTAATGACCTTCTGAATCCAATAAGGTAAGAATTAACCGTAAGAGTAAACAAGATCATCCCTTTCACAAACCAAGTGACAGAGCTGAGGTCTGCAGACTTTCTATATTCTTCCTTCATGTACAGGTGGTTCTAATTTTGTTGCTGTAGTAGGAGCATCAGGAGACTGAGATACAAAAATCATTACCTATTACTTTTCTTTTCAAGGTTTTGACCTATAAGCTGATCTCTCCTTTTTTTTTTTGTTTTTCCCTGAGGAAAGGATAGGGACATAGAGAGAGGATAAAAGGAAGTCATTTATATTCTTAATTCCTCAAGTTCAGGGCTTAAAACTATTTATGTGAAGTAGGAGAAGTAACCTCTAAGGAGAAGCAACCTCCAGAAACACAAATCAGCTTTCCAGCGATGAAGCTGTAAAACTTTCCTCTCACAGCATAGCACTTAAGTTAGTTGTATGCATTTCCAACTATCACTGGAATTTTGTAAGTAAATTCCCACTCTCAAACTCTCACGTCTAATATGCACTTACATTACTTTTTGCCTGGAATACCATTCAAGTAATTGAAAACATTACGTACTATACATTCCACATTCTTTGACATTAATTTCTTGTATAGAAGAATTACTCAAAGACAAAAAGATTCTATAGCTAAAAATCCAGTATCTCCCTGTTCCAAAACACCCCTACACATTACTAAGGAAGAGAAAAAATTATTCTCTCAAGCAGCAGTTTGTTGGTTTGGGTTTTGAGGGATTTTTAAATCTAAACTCATTTATTAACAAGACTCTCTCAGAGCATTGGCATATATTTTAAATTTTACAGGCGTAAAATACAGACTTTTCTAATTATCTCTATTCCCACCAGCTTATTTTATTAACACTGTCACTTCAGCTTTTACACAAACCACACTCAAGCTTTTATGCCACTAATAAGCACATTCTTAATAAATTCTTACCAGAATCATAGTTTGGTGGCTTCATATCTCCCTGATTCAATTCTGTGCCATATTTCAATTTGTGATATTTAGCCCTGAAAGAAAAAAGAATAAAATAAAGAAACTATTAGTACATTTAAAGGGTATCTCTGAACATATAAATGTCACCTGTTTTGAGAAGCCACTCCTTTCTTCCAGGCTAGGAACAAAACAAAGGAAGCAATTTCAGCAAGTCTTCAGATACATAATTTTTCTTAATCATCTTTTCCAAGGTTGGCACATGATTGCAAAGTGAATACTGATGACATGCAGGGATCAGCGGGTTGCAGATGTTACAAGACGTTCTTGCTACAGGTTCCCCCCCCCACCGTGGATGTGCGTTACTCTGTTTCGCTCCCAACCCCCCTTTTTTTTTTTTAGCAATCACTATGAAACCTTATTTTTTTTCCCAGTTCAATGCCATCTACTTCATATTTCATACTGTCACCTCAATTAAGCAAACCTTAGTTTTATTCTTTGAAATGCTGCGCTTTCCAACAGCAGCAGGCATTGGCTGGAGATATTCTACATCAGATGTAGCACTTACAGCATCCCATGCAATATAATGGCAGTAAGAATAGCTAGAAGAAAAATTAAAATGCTTTTTAATTTTAAAAGCTTCATCCTACAGAGTCACCGTCTATAAGACTCCTTAAACACACAAATGAATGCTTACAAAAACATTACAATGCACATGCAAGTTATTAAAGATTCATTAGACTTATAACACAGTAACACAGAAACAGAGGTAAAAGAGAGCCTTAACCAGTTTCACAATCTGCTCCCTCCTTCTCTTGCACTCACTGTAACTTTTGTCTCTATGATTGTTTTCCCCCAAACAAGAAAACTAAGACTACTCAAACAAAACTAATTCCCGACAAAGTTTTGTAAACATTCATAAAGGGATAGAAAAGCAGCATTCGTACTAGTTCCTAAATTGAATAAAAAGCAGGTAAGAATTTAGGCAATGCTGGGCATGCAGCCTGGCTGTAGTGGGACAACATAAGCACACATACATACACAGCTCCAATGCACATGTATGGAGCTAGGGTATAAAGCAACAAGATTTAGGCTACAAAAGATAAAAAGAAAAAAAAGAAGCAAATCAAAACCCATCAAAAACCCTTGCATACACCAGCATGAAAATGGGCTTCATTAGCTCCACTACTCACAAGGGAACCCTTCCACTTAAAATGGGATTTTTAAAAAATTAATGGGTGTGACACTTCATAATTGTATAGGGCAAGTCTCACTAAGCTCAAATGATTGTATCAAGAATGACTGTAGATAATGTTTTCAATTACCTGCACCTCTTGATTGCTTCTCAGACATTTTTATTACATTACTGGGGGATTTTTTTGCTTTTCCCATTTCATTAAGAAAACTCATTACTTCTGACAAAATGGTGCTGAGGAAAGCAATGCTTGGTAGCTATTATGCTTTGGTATAGACAGTACTAGTTTCCTACTAATCCAACTGCCTTTTAATTAGAATAAACATTTAATTCTGGATAAGAAGGGTAAAGGCAGAGTGAAGAAATGCATAGCAACAAGGACAGATGAAGGAACTGACTTCCTCCTCAAGAGCCAGAGCCCTAAGCTTGAACTCAGATGAGCAACAACCATCAAGAAAAAGAGAAAGGATGCACCTGAAATACATTAACAACAACAGGGATAAACATGTTGGTCAGCAGAGAATAACTAAGAGTATAACAAAATTAAAGCTGAACGCTAAATCAAAATATTTATCTTTGCTTTTCCAGCTGTTTTCTACATCTAACTGGCAGAGACATGTTACCTTGGTAAAACAACTGCATTTCATTATCATTAAATACTGACGCTATATATGCTTTTTCCCCACCATCACTAATAAAAAGCAATAACTAATCAAGAGCTAGGAAATCCTCTATTCTGTCACTAACCTACCTTACCAACTACAAACACTGTCAAAAACTTTCATTTTTTATGTAGTCATCAAATCAAGTGACCCTAATGATTAATCTATTGTGATTTGACTTATCAAAAGTGAGTAAGCATTAATACTCCAATTTGGATTAGTGACCTATACAGTGCTCAATTCCTGCCAATAATTTGAGACAGCAGTTAGTTCTGTGCATGAAGCACTTGCTTTTAGCTCTTGGGTCTTATACAAAGTTCCATTATCCTCTATACATTCAGTAATTTTATGGTCAAAGTTTTGTTAGTAATTCTCACCCTAAGAACCAAAGTAAAATGTTTGCTACGTTAACAGAAAGGATCATTCCTTTTATCTTATTCCTCAGAACTCTCACTTGCTGTCCGAAATCCATTCTTTATAGATTCAGCCTGCAATTTTTTAAACTTCTCAGTATATTCTAATCTGTTAAATCTGTATGCTCATTTTTAATTTTTTCCCCCACTTAAATCAACAATAATATTCTTCCTTCTGCTTACTGAAGTCTTCCCTGCTCATTAAAGGCATTAAAAAGTCAGTTCAGCAAAGTGAGATTATTCATTCTATCCCTATTGTAAACTAGTAACAGCAACAGCAGCTTTTTTTAACTCATAATGCAACACTTTTAAAAGCCTTTGTTGTTATTCTTTACTTCAAGAGGATAATCCAGATTACACGGGTTTGTATACCACTGGCCCTTAAATTTATCTGATTAAGATTTCATCTTTCAGAAGATTTAAGTTTGCATATCACAGGCAGAGACCAAGAAAACTACAGATGGGCAGAAGAACCATGTCCTAACAAAGGTGGGCAACTGAAGAGCTGACAATCCCAAAAAGCAATCCTTATTTTTAATATTTCTGGGAAAGTTAAAACCAGAAAGCCATAGACAGACTTTTGCCTCCACAGAATGAAACAAAAAAAAAAAAAAAGAAAAAAAAGGCCAATATCAAGCTCAAACCTGCAATAAGTATAAATTCAGGTATCTGAGCAAGACATCGGTCAGATGTGAAACAGAAACATGAATACCATGTCAGAGTACCTGACCTGCTGAACTCGCCTTCAGCTACAGTCAGCTTCTGAAGTTCAGAGCAATATTAAAAAAAATAAAAGAAAAATCAATACAGACAGCTGCTAGCAGTCCATCAAGGAAGTATTTTCTAGCCTTCTTCAGGCAGCTTCTATGAGATTTGTTATTAGAACTTTCTTATGATGCAGCTGGAAATGTCACAGGTTTGAAAGCCAAACATTCTTCTTCTACTAAAGAACCCTAAGGAAAGGGCTCAACACAAGTCAGACTCCAACACTAGAAAAGAGAGTCTTGACTATTTAGCTACACATACTGCAATCAAAGGCTACAAAACTTCTCATAAAATAAGCTAATTCTTTTCTATACAAATTCTGAATACTTCTTATTCCATTACCATGTTTATATTTTTTCTACTTCTACAATAACAGCGTCTCCTGATCACTTGTCATGTTTAATTTCTCTGCTTTTTCAGAAATCACACAGATCACTTATTAACAGTTTTGAACTGGTCCTTTCCACTTCACATTGAGCTCCAGCTCCTAAATCACCGCAGTGAGATACTATTATCACAAAAAAAGAGCATATGTAATTTTTCTGTAAATAAGTTGAAGAAAAATCAAAACTTCTCCAACCACTGTATCATCTGGTCAGAAACAAGGCCACTGGTATTGAGGTAGGGGAAGAAGAAGGAAAACAAATAACAAAAGATGAGCCTTCATCATCTAAAACTTGTTCAACTCAGATCATTTGCCCTCAGATCATTTGCCCTTCAAACATATTAATAGTATGCAGGAACTGAAAAATTACTTTAGAATAACCAGCTGAAATATACAACTTTATAGAAGGTAATTTTTAATCAGGAAACTAGCTTTCAATGGAAGAAGGCTATTTTGGAGCTGTGAAACTTCATTACTGGGTAGATGCCCTCAACTCAGATAAATACGAAAATTACTACTGCTTTGGTTTTTGCACTTCATTACACAATTCTGCTTTTATGGTTGGCAATATTTTCTTTAAACTATGTGTCTTCTATAGAAACAGTGCTTGGAGACATTCGACATGACTGCCATAACACCTTCAGAGTTGCTTGGGAAAACGTTTGAAGTTTTCATGTGTCTCTGTTTCCTAAAACCAAGAGCAGTGAAACTTTCTTGAATACTTCACACAGAAATGAGTTTGATCCCAATCAAAAAAGGCCATTATTTCTTGGAAATATCTGTCGCCAGACCTGAAGCATCTGATCCAGCTGTGCTGAGGGAGGCTGCCAAAACATCCGTAGAAGATCTAGGAGCTGCCGCCAAACCAAGAGACATAAACAAGGAACGATTGCCAGGAACAGCACAGCAAGATATTCTGCCCAGGGAAGAAGGCGCCAGCCTTATGGTGATCAGACACACCAGTGCTGAAAACAACATAAAATTAAATCAAGGGTTTCTAGAGACATGGCTCAGGAGTCCAGCTCTTTGTTCAAAGACAGGAAATGAGCTAGACTAGATGAAAACAGGACATGTACTTGAGAGAAGCAGTACAACATTACAGCTAGCTCCTAAGAAATCCAGAGGAAACAATGCCATTTACTGGTGGTGGAGAAAGTATTGATAAAGTAATAAAAAGTAAACCTCAAATGTGAACAGCTTCACACTGCAGTCTACTGGATGTTGGCAAAACTACACCAAAACTGCTGTTGGAAAGTGATATTGCTTAACTATTAGCTACCTCCTCCTAAGCTTTTTGCTACTTAGTGTATTAAAACTATTCAGCAGAAATAATTGGGCTTCCTATTCACACAAGGTAAAGGTAATCCTTAAAGATCATCTAGTTCCAAACCCCCTACTGTGGGCAGGGGCACCTTCCACTAGACCTGGTTGCTCAAGGCCCCAACCAACCTGCCCTTGAACACTTCCAGTGATGGGGCAGCCACAACTTCTCTAGGTAACCTGTTCCACTGTCTCACCACCCTCAAAGTAAGCAAATCCATAAGTAAAACTCATGTTCCACCTTACCCAATACAAAAAAACAGTAAGTGCCACAAAATAAGAACAATGGCAATGCTTCCAAAGTTTTTTATTTATAGGAAACTTTGAAAACATTTGGTTGATAGAAGAAATGCTGAACTATTATATAGAACAGCAGCTCATAAAAGCATGTATCTGAGAAAGCCAATGTCACTCATTTCTTGTTTGTGGTTTTCTGAGAGCACTGTGAACACTAACCACTCTGGGCCAAAATTTCATACTCTGTCCCATTACTCATAACTTAATTCATGTAGCTAAGAAAGATTTGGTATGCTGCAAGGCCAGGGCAAAAATGAAGGAACACAGGAATGCTTCCCTGCCCCCTCCCACGCACATCAACCTTCCCCTAACTTGACCAGAGCTCCTTCTACCTTGTAGGATTTAATTTTCCAGCTTCAAGATCCCAGTGGAAAAAGCCAGTACTCCAATTGACTATTGCCTGACCCAGCCAATGACTGATTGAAGAAAATGCTGGGAGAAGGAGCAGGGCTTGCGAGCTCACTGTGTTGCCATTCTTTTAAGCATCAAGCTAGAACACTTGCCGAGACACATTTCCAGCAGAAATACAAAACTTTCTTCAGAAACTGGCAAATAATAATGCTGTTCAAAACCACAAACTCATAAATAGCTGTCTCTAGCACACAACATTCACAAGAATCACATTTACTTTATAAACTACTGCACACCCATACTAAAGCTGTCAAACTGGATCAGATCAGCTGACTGTAGCCTACTGACCTCAGAAACCAAAGATAATACCAATCACTGTATGTAAAACGGTGTAAAAACTGATAATATGAAACCACAATATTTTTTCCTGATCCTAACAGTGACTGCTGCATTAGGATTTAAATGTCTTAATTTAGACAGATTTTATTGAATTTAACAGGGGGACCATTTCACAATCCAAAGAAGTTTGAGTTTTATTTATATTTTTTTAATCTTACAAAGCTTCTCTGATAACATACACAATGTATTGACATAGTCTGATAATTTTAGATAGATTGCAAATGTATCTAAATTTATGTGGGTTATGAACATGAAGCACTAGAGATATCCCTAAGTAATGAGGAATAGCTCCCCCAGTTTTGAAATACGTAAATCTTACTGAATTTACATACCTTAGAGCATATCTTTAACTGCACAAGAACATACTCCATTGCCTCTGTCTTTAAGTGACTCCAATTGTCGTAATTATGCATCAAATGTATACATAATGGAGACTGCTGTTTACAGCTGTACAAAGGCTTACATTTGGTATCTTTCTGTGCTGTCTGATATACGATCACTACCAGAGCAAGGCATGGGCAAAAAGGTTCTCTACCTTAAGCATTCCCCTAAAAAGTCCATACAGGTGAAACAAGCACGCTGGAACCCTGAGGCTACTGCTGGCCAGGAAACCTGGCTGCAACTCCATTCTAGCAGATAAACTGGTTGCTACCGGCAAGAGCTAAACTGGATAGTGCAAGGTACATCTCACGTTCTAAAGCAGCCCATGTAAGATGAACAAATCTAAATGCAATCCAGTGATGTACAACTATTAGTACCCCTTTAAAGGCATTTAGCAGCAATATGCTATTCCTCATTTGTATATATTTCTCATCTTATTTCGACTAATACAAACTATTTAGAAGAGGTTTATTTACTAACTAAAGAGAAGTAGGAATTATATGATAGGAAAATGGTTTTAAGCAATGACTGCTCTGCTGTAGTACCATAAACATACTGTTCCATCAAAAAATTTTAAAAGGCATTTTACTGATAAAATTTTTTAAAACTAAACTTGGCCAAAAAAATAATAAATCAGTTGAACAGAAAGAATTCTGGAAACATGGTAACCAATCCAGTTCATTTATCTCAAAGTTTAGAACAACAGGAAAGCATACTTAAGAATAAAATGGTAAAGTAGACTAGGGACTTCTTCTGAAAACCACATGAACAAAGAAATAGACATCTGATTAACCAGTAAACATGAACATTTTTTTGCCTCTCACACAATTACCCTCCAGAAGATATTCCTGTAAAGTCTATTCTATTGAAAAGATTAAAAATGTAGCAAAATTAAAAACTAGCAATCACTAGACTGAAGACAGTTACTCAAGATTTCAGTTATCAAGAGATTATTAAACAAAGCTAGCACTTTGAACAAAAAGAATACACTGTAGTTCTGGAGTATAATCTGTACAAGTAAGTGTAATTTTACCAAGGAAAAAGTATTCATCATTGATCAACCAAGGGGTTTATTTGCATATTTTTTTAGCCATACTGTGTTTGCTATTGGTTTTACCCTAATGTAGATACTTACACCAAAAAGTTTATTTAGTATAACAATATTTATCAATTTGAGAACTGAATATATACAGAAGAAATATGACTTATTTTTGTCAAGTACAAAAGTAAAAGAAGTATCTGTGTTCAGAATTCTTCACCATGTACCCATCACTAAAGCAGCGTACCTTTCCTGTTTAAGTGCATATTCCAGCATTTTGATCCTTCGCACCAGATCCTTCTTCAGATTTTCTTGTCCTTTCCTTTCACCTTGAAGAAAGGCAATCTGGGCCTGCAAAAGGAAGTTTACAGTTTAGTATCTGCTTCCTCAAAACCATCCAGCATAACTCAAGTGTGTGTCTCCCCAAGTTATTTTAATGAATTTTAAAATTGATTTGCACTGTTTAAAATAAATTGGCTTCCTGTGTTTCATAAACAGTAAACACTCAAAGCACTGCACACATAACCCTTCTGAACTGCATGTGCATTACAGATAAAAAGGAATAAAAAATAAATAAAGCAATTTTAGTTTGTTTTAGTCTTTTTGACAGGGTTTATTTCCTCTCTTGACTAAACATTTAATAGAGGATAAGGAACAGACAAGTGTACAAAAAGCCCTCGGCAGATAAAAAGCATTTACCAACAATAAGCAGAAGACGATAAAATATTTCTGCTCACCAACTGAAGTAGAATATAATTAGTGCACTGTTGTATAGATAGATGTTGTATACATGACAATAGCAAAAGAACTGAAGTACAGCATGTTCAGCTAAAAGAAAAATAAACCCCTGCTTACAGCGCCAAGTGCTATTTGTAATTCTAAAATAGGTGAAAGAAAGCTCTCACGAAATACCACAATTAAGAGGGAGAAAACAAATGGAAAACAGGAAAAGGTATTTTGGTGAGAGAGATGGGGAGAGAAATGGTATAGAAGTAAATAAAAGTGGAAAACAGACACCTAACCTTTATCAACTCGCAGCAGAGAGTATTTAGTTGCCTGTGAAAAATCTCCTTCAAATAGAAAATTATTACATACAAAAGATATCTATTCCTAGTCATAAAGGCAGAACTATGTGCTTTTGTAACTCATGCTCGAACCATGTCCACTATAAAAGGCAGGTTCTTGTGATCTCTCAACCCCTGAACACACTCAGAGATCAGACAAAGTGAATTTTACTCCGAAAGGCCATTTGCTGGTGGCCAGCTATAGCAGCTGCTCTAGAATATGACACAAGCTGACATAATTCCATTGCTCAAGTACAGCCGGTAAACAGCCTGAGAGACACCTGAAGAATCCTTAACCACCAGTCAGCAACTAGAGCAGCCAGATTATGATGAGGGGAAAAACACTGGCTACATTCCAATGAAGCTGGTCTTCACCTTCAATTAGAGAAATGCATTTGTCAAAAACTGTCAGCTGAATCAAAAGGTCTCTGTCACTCTGGCATCAAGCTTCTCCTCACTTAACACTCAAATGGGGATGAACAAAGAACTACAACTTAATCTAACGTTCATCTGCTTAGATTTAGAAAAAGGCACAGAAGAAAAGACATGCTGGCACTGGGAGTCAGCACTTCCTACCCTGAAGAATGTAGCTGTGCAAGAAGCACGTCAACTCAACAAGGTCATCATCCCTCCCAGTAATAAGAGGAACATCTCAACTACATACAACTTAGTTTGCAGTAACTGTACAGACACACAGATTATAATGCATACATAACTAATGTGTTGTGGTAGTGACTCCTGTCTCCCTCCCTCCAAATAGGTTCAGCAGAAATAAACCAGTAGCCTTCTAGCCAAAAAGTGAGAGAACATAAAAGCACACTATTAAAAACAGTAGAACATGATGCAAATATGCATTTGGGTGGAATGAAAAAGATCATCCAATGACATCAGGTCACAAGCTGAAGTGATCTATGAGGTGATCTGCTGTCAAGCACAGTTCTATGAGGTGACCTGCAGTCTGTCTCACTAAGAATAAACTGACTGAACAGGCTGCAATGAAGCATGTTTACCCATCAGACTGGCAAAGGGCAGCCAGTAATGGACTGGCTTACGCACTGCTCTACCTCAGAGGTTAAGCCAGCATTACCATGCTAACAATTGAGGTTAAAGACATCTTCCGCTGGTAGCAGCCTAAACAAGAAAAAAAAAATTGCAACTTCTCAGTAGTTTTCACAGCTTATTTTTGTGAAAAGACAGACACGAATGGATTTGATTAAGAAGTATCACAAAACAGATTCAGCTTCCAATACAAAGCAGGCCTGGCTTCGTGACTTGTCTGACTAACCATTTGAGAACCAAAATGCAAACTGTCACCAGAAGCTTCTTAAGCACATAAAACAACATAAATTATGCTCTTAACTCTACTTGTGGAGCTGAAACACCTTATGATTCAACATGAAGGAAAAGGGGCCACCAAAAGGTGTATGTATCATATATACATTGCACAGGAAGAAGAGCACTGGAAGAAATATAGATTCTTTAGACACCTTTTATTGTCAGTGGTATGCCACTGCTCTTACTGAGGCTGTATAACTTTTCTTTTTCCTGGACTTTCAAGAAATCCTTGTGTTTCTTACTCCAAAAGCATGCAGCAAAACCAGAGTAGAATCCACAGCCCAAGAGGCATCTCTGCAGCCCTATACAACCTTATTGACAGGATATGTCAAGGTTACTATACGATTCATAGATCAGTAGTTTTACTGGCAAATCAAAAAACAGACAAGTGCACCAGAAGGCTTGTGAGTAATTTTGCTCTTTCCTTGGAGGCTGCACAGTTTCTAGCACAGCATCTTCATGCTTTTCTTCTGAGTAGTATCCTTATGTAATAAGGACGTAAAAAATAATACTCATTGCTTTTGAGAAATTCTGCTTCTGAAAATGAGAATGCTTAAATTTTCATAACAAAGAGAGAATATTCCCCCCTCTTTCCCACAGGATGTCAGCAACCCTTATTCCTCATTTATATAAATACTGGGTAATTAGAACTAACTCAGCATCAGTTATACATATAAGCTCAAATTTTATTTAAAAAACGTTTAATTATAATATTCAGTTATTTGTAACGTGCATTAGGATAACATTAAAATAGTAACTGAAATTTTATACTAACAATAATACTGTAAAAGTCCATATGTCATAAGCAGATTTCATTCTTTACAATGTTTGGCGTTTAACTGAAAATATGCAGAGAAACCTAAATGTTCATATCACAACTAAAAAAAAAGTAGTATAAATGAAAACTGAATAAATGAATACACTGAGTTTAAATATTTAAAATGACAGATCATGAGATCTAGCGGTATTTTCTTAGTCTCTGGAACAAAATGGTTGTAACTCCATGATCACTATTTAGCCAACACCTGCCTAAATGTTTGGGCAAACATTTAAAGTGTAAGAGGTCTGTGTTTAAATATAATGAAAACCAAAACTGAAATGTACAACTACAGTTTTTGTACAATTCAGACATAAATGGAAGAATTTTATCAACAGACTGAGACTCCACAGGCCATTTTCCATAGTTGCAGCTTTAGTACAAATCAAATCTGAAGCCTGCACTACCTGAGGGAGTAAGATAGCAGAGGAGGATTGCTTCTGGTCGGAACAATCTGCAGCCCTGTTCTACCCCTGTGCTTTGGCCACTCATGGGTAGGTTTGCTAAAAATCTCAAGAATTCACAAACAGGTCTGGCCACAACTGACCTTCTAACTAATAAGGTTAAAATGCATCAAGCTGTAAGCCTAGTCATCCCAACCCTCTAAACTGCCTACAGGGGATCACACAAAAACTCATATTGTTCCTGGCCTTATGGGTGGAGCACATCAAGTGCCCGGCCCCACTGGCACTGCAGCAAGGAATCAAGGCAGCACCCATCTTGAGTTTATCCTAGGTTAAGTGCTACAAGATATTGTAATATCTTGTACAAGATATTGTAATATCTCAACTGTGAGATTAAAATAAAGATTCAGGAGGGAAAATATATATAAAAAACAAAAACAAGACAGTAGTGGGAAGAGATCCTTGGAACAGCCTCTTGTAGCTACAATTGGATTGTCCAGGATTTCCACCCCCCCACTTTACCTTATTGAAGTTTTTTAACTGCAACAAAAACTTTTTTTGCCAACCGTATCCTGGGCTGCATCAAAAGGAGCGTGATCAGCAGGTAGAAGGCGGCGATCCTGCTCCTCTACTCTGCTCTTGTTAGACCCCACTCAGAGTTTTTGTGCAGTTCTGGTGTCCTCAATAAGAAGCACATGGAGCAAGTCCAGTAGATGACCCTGAGGAGACCTCATAGCAGCCTTCCAACATCTGAAGGGGGCCTACAAGGATGCTGGAGAGGGACTCTTCAATAGGGACTGCAGTGATAGGGCAAGGGGTAACGGGTTCAAACTTAAACAGGGGAAGTTTAGGTTAGATATAAGGAAGAAGTTCTTTACTGTGAGGGTGGTGAGGCACTGGAATGGGCTGCCCAAGGAAGTTGTGAATGCTTCATCCTTGGCAGTGTTTGAGGATAGGCTGGACAGAGCCTTGGGTGACATGGTCTAGTGTGTGGTATCACTGCCCATGGCAGGAGGGTTGGAACTGGATGATCTTAAGGTCCTTTCCAACCCTAACTATTCTATGATTCTATGATTTATGAACTTAGGATTTTCATGCACCTCCAGTCTAAATTTATAGCGCTGTAGCTATCTTACCTATTCCACTTCTTTATGAGGAGATTTTAAAAACAACATTCATTCTTATGTTAAAAATATTATCACAAGCAACAACATTTTTCTTTTAAGAAATTCCCCAAAAGACTCTAAGGTTGCATTAGGGTGAAGTGGACAAAAGGGTGAGGAAACTTGTAGGTAGCACCTAAATATTTACTCTGAACTGAAAACACTTAGAAAGAAGCAACACTATGGCTGCTAAACAAATGATGCATGTTTAGTATTAACTTCTAGCAGTGCCTGAATTTTACAGCCATTTTAAGTTAAAAGGTGATTTATTCTTAAGACTTAAGAACTAATAAAAGCCTTTCAATTCCCTCTTTAAAATATTTATCTTAATATTTTAAAGGAAACCTCTCTTCAAATTTATGAGCACCTGAAGGTCCATAGGTATCATTTGACAAAGTAAGAGCTGTTAAGACGCACAATTCTGTATATTCTGCTTCTGATTCAACAAGGTCTTCACAGGCTGAGAGAAAAAGAATAAGGGAGGAAAAAAAAACGCAAAAAAAAGTACCACAAAAACCATGTAGATAGCTAAAATAACTAAATACATAATACAGATGAATCAGCCTGGAACAGTCGTACTAACCGGTCTACCAAGATCTGTCAGAGGATTCTGCAGGCTGCCAGGCTGCTCAGTATTTGAGATTATAGTTGGCTCACTGAACTGCAACATATTTTAGTATATTTGTAAGTAAGTGTAGGTATGCCTAGGGTTGAGAGGACAAGAGATAAAAAACAGGTATAGGAGAGGGGGGAAGGGAATTATCAGTGGTCTAGTACAACTGGCAAACAATATTTCAGGCACCATACTCAACACTGCAACACACACCCACCAGCACTCCATGCCAAGAGAGGCTAAGAAACTTCTCTAAGTGCTGGCAGCCATTTAAGATAACACAAAACTGAAGCGAGGCCACAGGCTGAAACAAGTGGCAGGCACGGAGGTGTATTTAGCTTCACTTCACGCTGCAGGGCAGTACTTCATCCCATTTATCACCTGCATATTCATGCTGGACGATAGCACCTCGTGGGACTGAGGCACAGCACTATCTGCTCCTGGCAAATTATTTTTGCTGGACTTCAAAGAGGTGTCCTAAAACTAGCATCAGAGCTAAGCCCTGAGAAAACTGAACCATCCAAAAGAGATCAAAGATTTAGCTTATGGTAGAAGAAGATGGTTCATGAAGCCATTTAATTACACTCTTTACCCCTTTGTAAAGATTTTTTTATCAGTGAATTAAAAACTCAAAAAGATCATCCAGAATCAAAAATTATTTAGTAATTCATTCCTGGTAATACCTTGATTACTAATTTAAGCATCTCAACCAAAACAAAAACTCCTCTTTATTAGGCAGATCTCTGTTCAGAGAGAGAGCCTTTCTTTTCCCCACTCTTCAGTGCTGCGTTTCACTGTTCTAACAACTGCAAACTCAGCAAAATTACTGGGCTGTCCAAACAATACATACTCAGCTTAATGCAATACTTCTTCATAAGCTAAATTTTTCTCTAAATTTTTGCAGCACACTTAAGTGGCGAATATTAACCTTTTTTTTCCGTCCAAGAAAATGTCTAGGAGCATGCTCGAGGTAGACTGATGCAAGGACAGAAAAAGGGCAAATTTTAAACATGATGTAACTCTACAGGCAATACTGCAATGACATGTCACAAAATAATCCCGTATTATGATCTAGAGTCCAAATTGCAAACCCTCAAATATAATTCCCTTTCATGAGCTGCACAGGAAAGACAGAAATGCAGCAACAGCAGTCAGTACCAGGACTGATAAACAGACTTACAGCCCACATTTCAACTGGGACAATGGAAGTTCACAGGCTGAATGAATCACTTGGGGTATAGCAGGACAAGGGAAAAGAAATCTGGAGATTTTTAGATTTGGCTTTGGTAACAAAGATCAGACTGAACCAGACTTGACCACACAAGCATTTGCAGAGGCAATGAGCAGACTCCCATCTCTCGCTCCTCCAGCCAGGAGCAGCTTCTTGTATTCAAGCGCGCTTGACCAACCTGAACTGCCTGGAGCATCAAAAGAAACAGGTACAAAAGTAACTGAATTTGTTCTTACCTCCTGTTTACAATCTTGGCTATGAGTATCATGCATGCCATTTTTTTTTCTCCCCAATGCTTTTGCAATCCTGCCCTATGTGACTGCCCTGAAGAGAAACATACTCCTGGCTAAGAGCAGAAAAAATGCAGTCTTTCCACACTGCAATCTTAAATTAACTTGTCACTGGGTTATTTTCAAAATATTTAATATTTGTTAGCACACAGCCAACTTCAAATAGGAAAAGAATCCATCTACAAGCTCATACAGAACTGGTCATATGATAAAGTTCACAGTTCAGAGTATTTTCACAGTTCAGAGTATTTTTATTTCTAGTGCATTGTCTGCAAAGCTTGGATCCTGAGCACTCCAAAGTGATTCAGAAAAGCTGTTTCAAGTATCTAAGCACTTATCAGCATTTAAAAATAAAACATAACTATTCTTCATCTATATCTAAGTCAGCTCTTGCCACTTCTTAGCTAAGGAACTTAGAAATGAGGACCTGACAAGGCCTGGCATCCTTGTGAAGCCAAATATGCTAGTAGGTTGCTGACCAATACCTATTTTCTTGGAAAACCGCTTATAGATATCAACTTTAGTTGAGGCTTGGCATTTGTATAACCTTACTTCTTTTAGCACTAGATTAAGATGGAGCAAAAGTCTCTGGAGATGCATGTGATCTTCCTTGGGAAATTTTACACAGCCTGCTCTAGAATTAATAAATAAAATTTCAGTGTCTACTGAAATATCAAAAAAGGCTGCGTTGCATTTGCACCTTTTTGTTCAAATAGTGCAAAGTTACTTACCCCGATGCAATAAAACTTGACAAAAGCCAAGACCTTCAGTAGGAAAAGGAGGGCTACAGTTGGAGTAGGACACAGAGACACTGATTTGAATTTTAACTGTGTACTAGTAAAGACACATCGGGTGTTTCACCATATGCTAAACTGACACTGAAAAACAGTTTTATGCCTAGAACGTAACAACTTACTCCATTTTTGCTTAATTCAACAATTCTATAGCAAATCACAAAAATCTGAAAATGCTCTTCTTTTTTAAAGTATAACTTTCTGTGAAAATGTCTGTGAGCTTAAAGACCACTTGGAGACAATGTAACATTGCAAAAGTCTGTCCTATCATGCCACACCAGTATTTACAGTACCTGGAGTTAGGCCCATTTAAAAAAAAAACAAAAAAACAAACTAACATTTTCATTGCATTTAAAGTAAATTACAGGTTTAACAGATTAGAGAAGAATAGGAAAAACTGATGCTGGGAAATGCTTGGTCATTTATGCAATTAAAAAAAATAAATAATCAAATTACTTCAAAAACCAGGTACAGACCTAGAAAGAACCAGCCACATCATTTTGTTTTTACATTTTACTTCTCTACGGAAGCTACAAATTTCTGTAACACAGCACTTTCCTCACTGAACATTACTCCCACTAGACCTCCTGGTTTAAATAAAACAAGCCATGACTGCTTATCAATGAGTATACTGGGATTAGCTGGCAAACATGCATATAAGCAAACAGGAAAAAAGAGTACAGAAGCTTCTCTTCTTTGCTTCACATGAATTTGGCAACTAGAAAGTCTGCTCAAAGAACTTCACAAAAGAAAGGATATCTGGCAGTCACCAAGACCCTGTTTGCATCATGCTTCCCAACTAAACATGATGCAGTATTGTGAGCATAGCTTATTGTCTTCTACCTTTCTTTTGATTTACCCGACATAGTTGAAACAAAGTTGAAAATATTGTCTTTCTGGGGTGGAGAGGAATTTAACATAAATCACTGCTTTCTTTGTAATATCTGCCTTGTGAGAAAAATATTTTATCGAAGATCTGCACAGTACTTCTGCCAATTCATATTTCACAGAGAATCCCAAAGATTCAACCCACATCATCAGATTTGACAATCTTACACAAACTTTTTTCATATTATATTTTATCTTCTACTGTATCGGCCAACCCAAATACTTAGTTTTCCACAAACTAACTGATTTAATCAACTCCCCGTTCATTACTTTTTCTCTGAATATTTTTGGATTATCCAGCTAACAGAATGATTTTTAAATCGAAACTTAATCCAACACGAGGACCGTTATCTACAAGTCAACAAACTGTAAATATCAACTATTTCTGAAACAAGTAACGAATGTCCTAAACCATACTATAAATAGCCACAGCCATCTGTCTGATTTGCCCCTTCTCCTCATTACTTTAACTTGCTTGTCTCCAAGGACACAATCTTACCATGTAGCATGCCTGGTTTCAACGCCTGCCTCTTGCCTTAGAAAAGCAGCAGCAAGGATCATCATCTGTGACCCCTTCCCCACCCCACCCCACCTCCCGAGAGCTAACATTACTAAATCTGACTTCCATAACCAGCCTCAAGCGCTTATCTATTCTTTCCAACATATCCCTTCTTTTACAGTTGTTTGGTATCATTTAACCACATTTTATCTCATTTCATTAACTCTTTCCTATGTTGTGTGGGTTTTTTGTTTTGGTTTGTTTGGGTTTTTTTTCCTTTTGGCACTGTCTTACAAGGAATATTTTTAACAAAGCTGTGGCAAGACAAGCACATTGCATCCACCCATTCTCCATGATTTCCTTGCAAATCTTTCCAAAAGAAAGTTTACCCAGGAAAAATAATTTTAATTTCATCCTACCAGACCCCGCAACTCCAAAGCAGTCTACTATTCTAAAGAAACAGCTATCAGTTAGAAGAAATAAAAACTTCATTAATGAAGACAAGTGCTACAGAATTACTCAGGAGGATACAGTGTCTATACATGCAGTTACATACAGCATAGTAGTTTGATGCAATTTAGAACATCTGTGAAATACAGAGAAATACCAAAGTGTGCAAATCAGCATTTTTGCCAGAAAAAGGTTTGTCAGAAACTTTTCACAGCAACATATACATTGCTGGCACAGACAAAATTTCTAGTCAAAACAAAACCCATAAACACACATAAGGAAGACTTCCAAGCTCACGCTGCAGCAGCAGAGCTCAACAGCTTTGTCACTTGCTGAGACGAGGACATGCACCAGCAGCACGGCAGGGGTCACTGCCACAGGGCAGAGTCCCCATTGCTCTCTCTCAGGGGTGGCAGATGATTAATTAAAAGGGAAATAACATCTGCAACACAGAATCATTCCCAACCAGTCAGAATACATATGGTTAAGGCAAGACACCAATATGGAAGGCAGATCAAACCCTGCTTGCCCCCAGCAAAGATACAAATTTCAGAGCCCTGTACATGCATTTGATCAAAATCTTTGCTATTTTAGGATGGGCCTATCCAATACAACTCTGAAATGTCTTGGCAACATAGTCCAGAAAAATACAGAACAAAAAAAACCCCTGAAGTTTAGAACTCTAGGAGAACAGGAAACCCCTCCTTGTCAACCCTCCCAAGCAGCTCCTAGAAGACCATAAGAAAAGGAAAATTACTCATTTCAGAAAGGATACAAAAATAAATGTTAATGCTATAAAACACAGTTTGTGAATACTAAAATAATTATGAATAATGTTAGTATTTATTCTACTGAATTACTTCACAAGGCACCATCACGAAAGTTTATTCTTAAGATAATTTCTCAATCTGCAGATGACAGAAAGCAAGCATTGCAGATGACAGAAAGCAAGCATTATAGATGACAGAAAGCAAGCATAACAAGTGAAATATGTAATTAGCATATCAGCATCTATGGAAATCCCATATGAATCTATTCTCACTCTTATTTGAAATACAGAGATTATTAATAATACTTGCATAGAGGCAAATACTGAAGTCCTCTTTCACTCCGAATGAGGAAGACTATATAATAGCAGCAATAATAATTACAAAAGGTTTAAGAAGAGTGATTAGAAAAATCAGAGTAAATATAAATATTTGCCAGGGAAAGGAACACACAGGCACTTGACAGGAAGAAAAATCTTGGAAAGCCAATATTGACCAGTAACTAAGAACACAGTGAGCTGCCCAACCTGCCAACTCACATATGTTATAAACTTGGGTGTGCATCACCTGAACAAGCATCACATAACACAACACAAAGGTACTTGACCTGAATATCACATTTAGTTCCACACAATTAATTACAAGGAAAAGAAAAAGAGAAAATAAAAAGAAGCCCAGAGGGGAAAGAAAGAAACATGGGAAATCACAGGAGGACTGAATTACAACAACTACAGAGCAGAAACCAAGCATAGTAATACTGGGGCATAAAGTATCCAAAGTATTTAGATATCATGGCAGGTAAGACACTGCAGACAAAAAAAAATTCTACCTTTTAGAAACAAGATGAATTGCAAAAACAAAATCTTTGGCCTACTAAGATGACCATACAAAGTAAGTCCTGTGTGACGCAGCCTCCCAAGAAAGTGGATAACCTAACACTGAAATTTATCTTGGATAGAAGCCTTGGATAGAAGATTATACTAAAGGATAATCAGGAGCACTGCATCTTTATCTCAGGAGAGATAAATGGCCAGACCTCAAATTTCCATTATTCTGTTAAAGATTTCCAAACATACAGGCCAACAAGAGGCTTCAGAAGGAGCATGGAACCGGTTTTTAATTAATGCTGCTCATCCTTCAGCTGTACACGTACAATTTCTAAATGCCATCCTGCAGTTGCCGAACCTCTCACACAGATCTAAGAACCTTCAACTGCAAATGGTCACAGCAGACATTAATGCCTGATGTCTATAGAGACAGCCAAGAATTTTGCACCTTTCTGAACATGACTCCGCAGCAGATAAATGCAGTTACAGCTCATGGCAATGCCAGCCACAGCTAATTATAACTTTATTGAGATGCTCTGGCAAGAGTCAAAGGCATTCAAGCAAACAATTTGCAATCGGGTTATATTCCCATTTCTGCCACTGATAACACGTGACTTCAGCAAACAGTTTAAATACTCACAGCTTCTTTCCTGTCTCATCCATGACACTTACCAAGCTTTTGAGGCATACTTAAGGGAGGAGAAATGGCATGCTAGTCTCTATTGAAGGGCACTATAAATATGCAAAGTGTTACAACTACTAATGCACTAGCAGAACTTCTTAGGTCCTGCAAAACACATTTTTTTTCTCCAAATCAATTTTTTATATTTTTATCAGCTATGAAAAAAATGTCAAGGTATTTATGAGACTCCACTGGGTACATGATACGTGATGTTCTTATACATTGCTAAGCTAGTTACTTTCCACATAGTATTTATTGAATGAAGCAAACAGAAACATGATTCAGTCACTAATGAAACTGTCATTGAACCATTGACTTTAACATAAAAATTTCTTTCGTCCTTACGACTACTTCCTTTAAATTCCTACAAGAGAACACAGCAAAGAGCGCCACATCTGCTACTCTTCTGAGAGTAGCTTTTTGATGCTACCATAGAAAGTGCAATTAAAAAGATGACATCCTTACTAATTAAAAAAAAAAAAAAAAAAAAAACAAAACCAAGCAGAGAAGTGGTCTGATTGCTCAAAGGCTCAATACTCTCTTGATAAAGATGGTACTTTCAAGGAAAGACATAGAAAGCAAAGAGATGATGGGAAGCAAGAGACAAATAAAGGAGATGTAAATAGGAAGACAAGTAGACACTTTTCCATCTCAAATATAGCCAACTGAGAATCACACTGTGGGCTGCTGGCAATGTGGACAGCGTTAAGGTTTTCAATGGGGATTTTTCTTGTAAACAAAGCCAAAGAGGAATGAAGGTTGCATTATC
The DNA here is from genome assembly GCA_025447955.1 of Psilopsiagon aurifrons. Lineage (NCBI taxonomy): Eukaryota > Metazoa > Chordata > Aves > Psittaciformes > Psittacidae > Psilopsiagon > Psilopsiagon aurifrons. The sequence continues at coordinate 49,510 of JAOEHY010030797.1, forward strand.
GACTGTTACTAATGTAATATGCCCACCACTTAAGTATCTGACAGCAATGGCCTCAAGCCAGCAGTTCACAAGTTCTTTAACCACGAGATCCCTATCAGTCCTTTAATGCATCAATGTGAGTATCTACCCCACAGCTTTTCAACTAAAAACACTACATAACGTGTCCCACAACACCACAGGAGCTGCGGCCGGTCCCACAGGCCCGACCAGAGGCCCGAGAGCCCGAGGCAGCACGGCGGGCGGAGTGGGGGGAGCCAGCGGCAGTTTTTAACAGTGGGTTATGAAACCGGTGACAAGTTTAGGCGGGCGGCCCTGGAGGGGTACCCGGAAAACTCCGGCGAGGCGGCAAGAGCCGCGCGACAGGCACCCGCTCCCCTCAGGGCCGGCCGCCATGTCACGCCCCTCCGCCCGGCGGCGGGGGGCGGCCGCCCTCTGAGGGAGGGAAATGGCCCCCGGTGGAGTCGGGCAGCTGCTCCCTCACGGGGGAAGGGACAAGGGGGAAGCCAGGGCAACGGGTAGGGCGGACGCTCCCCTCCGGTTGCGTAGGGCCGGGGTACCCCGGCCGGGGTTGGGAGGGTTGGGGACGGGGGTGCTGAGGGAGGTCGCGAGTGTTACCTGCAGCTCCGCCCGCTCCGCCTCCCACTCGGCGCGCTCCGCCTCAAAGCGGCCCCACTCGTGCTGCAGGAAATGCAGGATGCCCGGTACGCTGTACTGAGCCCGAGACGCCGACACCGGTGCGGCGACTCCGGAGGCTGAGACCCCTGCGCCGCCTCCTGCTCCTGCTGCCGCCGCGGCAGCCGCTGCCGCCGCCGCCTCGCCCGGCTCCAGCCCTGGCCCGCCCGCCGGTGGCGGCAAAAGCAGGGCATTGTTATTGTTATTGTTGCTGAAGAAAACGCCGGGCCCCGCGTGATCGTCCATGGCCGGGCCGGGTCTGCCGCGCTCCCTGCCTCCGCCCGCACCCAGCCGCGTCCCGGCAGCAGCAACAACCTGGGCGCGTCCCGCCCGCCGTCACCGCCTGACAGCCACCCCCGCCGGCTGCTACGGCGGCCCGGAGGGGACAATGCCAGAGAGCGATTCGCCCCGGCACCGCGCCCGGTGTTCTGGGAAATGTAGTCCCGCTGAGTGGCAGGGCGGCCATGTATTCTTAATCGCCTTTTTCTCCTCCGCGCTGCCCCTACTTCGAAGAATGGCGTTAATAGAGAGCGAGTCTCTTCCCCATGACGTGTAATCCTGCCGTAGAGACCCGAAAGCTGTGGCAGGGGGCAGCTGGCAACGCAGCCCCGGCCCGGTCGGCGGGGAGGGCTGAGGGAGCCGCGGCAAGAGGGGCAGGGCATGGGTTGGTCGAAATCTGCAGCCGAGAGCTGGGTTTAAATGGCCTGGGCACACTCGCAACCCGCGCTGGGGACGTGAGAAGGCAGGTGTCTAGCAGCAGTTATACGAGGTTTGGACAGCCCTGAGCAGTGCTCGCTGTGACAGTGCTAAAAACTAAATCCATCCCAATGCTACAGGTGTTTCTTGAAAATACTTATAACGGCTGAAAACGAGAGGAAGACAGCATTTTTCAGGAAATGCCACACTGCCTCTTCTGCAGGGAAAGGAAAACACAGTACTTGAAGAGTGACGGCAAGGCCCTCTGCTGGGACCATGAGCTGTCAGCAGCACTGCCCTCTCCTACTCTCCCAAAGACACAAAACCATCCAGACAGGCCCACGTTCCGTGCTACACTAACACCCGAGGCTTGCCGAAGACAAACACAAACACTAACCACGGGTTTTATTGTAGGGAAAAGTGCTAGCAGTACATCAGAGATGGTGCATGGGCACCGAGGCTGCTGCGGGCGCTGCGAACAGGCCACAGGGATGTTCACTATGCCACCCGAGCACCCGCTGCTTGCACAAGCAGCGCTTCCTGTTTTCCTTCTGTCTGTTCTGAAACAGTGCTTGCCTGCTTCATAACCCTGCCCGCAGAGACTGGAGCTGCGGCTGGTGGATGAACTCTTGGCACTTCAGAAAAAAGGGAGAGACAACGAAGGAAAGCTTACAGAGGGCATCACAGAGCAGAGGGGACAGGAGCGCGAGCACAGGAGGAGTGCGCTTTGGGGGACCTTGGAAGGGAACTCGGGCAGAACAACAAGGGTCACCCACAAAGGAAGGAAATGGCAGGGAGAAAGGAAAGACGTGAAGGGGAAGCAGAGCAAACAAGCTCCATGAAAAAGATGAAAAAGAGGGTGACAAAAATGAACACCACGGGCATTTCAAGTTATTTAGGTTTTTTAATCAATTGATGCCAAAATATTATGTAAAACCACAGAGTAATACCTGTAGTATCAGAAGCAAGCACAGAAGTAAATGAGGACTAAACTGGGGAAGGCTATATACAAATTAAAGTTGTGCATGTTGTACACAGTAACGCCATATAGAAAGAAAAACCTCTCACTTCTCCATGCCTCTACACCTATCTAGTGCTGTTTTCCCTTCCACTAACTTTTTTCTGCTTTTCTACCAACTTAGTTATGCTTGATTGCTACACTTCCCCCCTCCATTTTACTGAACTTTCAGACATCTTGTAAACTAGTCTAACCAAAACATAAAAGCACTGAGATAATAGTTCAGGTAAATAAAACTTGATTATACAGGAAAAGTTTCACAAACTAGTCATTAATGACTAGACTACCTGGGGGGGGAGAGGGAATCCAGAACAGGTTATAACAATGATTTTCTTAGTTTTACTTGCAAAATTTCTGTGTTCAGTTTTGCAGTGAGTTTCCCAAATACTTTCTCTCAAATGTTAAACATGTTCAGAACTTCTACAAAATATAGCTTTGTAATGCTGGAAACACTTATTAGAAAAAGATATATTGTAATCAATCTAATTCCCACTACTCATACAAAGATGAAAAAAGTTGTAAAGAGGAAATTACTTTGCTCCTCATTTACGGCATATCAGTTTTACTTCTGTGTGTATCTTCTTTACAAGAACAAAACTTGGATTAGAGTATGCCCTACCTGTGTCTTCACGTAAATAATTAAATACTCACTGTGACAGAAAAACTTCTCTGGTTCTATGCTAAGTATTTTTCACACACCAAATACAATAGGGAAAAAGAGCATTTTCTTGTCGTCCATTTTGCATAGGTACTCGAAGGTTTATATAAGATCTTACAGGAAAAGAGACTAGACACAAATGACTTTGCAAAAATATTGATCTACAGATATTTCAGTCAGCTATTAATCATATTCAATTCTCTTTACTAGCCTTTGTTACATTTGGGTTGATGTAGAAGTCTTGTAACACGTGGAATTTACAAAGTATTAATAAAAACATCAGAAATGAAACTCAACAGGCCTACCCAAGGCCTCTAGTTACATGGTTTCTCTCTATAAAGCAAAATGTATAGAAGGATCCCTATTGAAGCCCATAAATTCAAGAGAAGTGTCAAAAAAGTCATGAGTCAGTCTTGTATACACCAGAAAAGACACAGTTCTGCACTTCTGCCAATAGGCAACGTGAGGTCTGGCAGCAGATGGACATTGGGAGTCACTGGCTCTGCGCTGTAAGGTTAGCACAGCCCTTGCGCTCTAAGCTCCAGAATCTGCAGATCAGACTCGCCCAGATGTGAGGGGAAGCCACGTGCTTTTCAAGTAAGAAAAGCTTCATAACAGAAGAAAAAAAAAAAAACAATGGAGAAGCCTGGCTCTTGCTTGTGTGCTGTTCCCTTAGTACAGGTGCAAAGTGATGAAGTAATTTGGCCCTGCAAACTTCATAGAGGACTACAGATGAGATATACCCACTGAGACTATAATCTTACAGGAAGTTTAAATACCTAGCAGATTGGAAAAAGGGCAGAGCACTGCCATCATCATATTCAACCCCTGTCTGGCAGAACAGGAAGAGTGCCAACACACGGCATCCTTCGCGGTGCCCTACACCTACAAAAATGCAGCTAGGAAGCAGTTCTCTTTATAAACTCAATTTCCAATGTATTCTTCAAAATTTGTCTTAGAAGAGATAGGGGATTAGATTCTTTGCATCCTTTATTAATTTCAAGCATGGAAATCAATCTGAAATAATGTATAACACAAATAAGGACAACTCATCAAGACAGCATGCTTGGTCTATCACCTTGAGAAAGGCTGAAAATTTTCAGCTGGCTTTTTTTCATGCAAGCTGAAATGATCTACAACTTCTGACAGTCCCCTTCCCTACTTCATTTTTAGAAGGAAAAAGTGAATATTCACCACTTGAAATTCCCCATGGTGCATGGTATTTTGTAACAGTTTCCCCTCTTCTCGCTGTCCCCACTGTGTCAGTGTGTTGGCACAACGGTAGGATAACAATCACCAGATCTAAGAAAAAAAAACCAAACAAAAAAAAAAAAACCCCAAAACCAAAACACTCAAAGGTTTGGAGTAGCTTTTGAAAATAAATAGAACTAGTCAGATAATAGGGTTGGGGTTTTTTTGTGGATAATTTATAACACAAATTCATAAATATGATCACATTTAATTTCCTAAAAATCTATACAAATACACCACTTCCCTTTTAATGCGTGGATTTCAAGTAATTACACAAAGATCTATTAGACAGCCTTTCACATACAAATTACACAAAATTACAGACAGATATGCAGTAACACATCAGGGATAATTTAATGCTTCTGACTACTTAATGGTCCAAAAATAATAAAAGTAATTCAAAAAAAGCTAGTTTTCAGTTTAATTGTTGGGGTGGAATGTACTGTGGGTGGTGGTTGCCTAGCAGCTGCTTTTGCTTTGCTGGCCTGACTTGCTCGGACTGCAGTTTCTAGACGTGTTTTTAATTCAGGGGCAGCTCCCATTACTGTCTTGAAAGCATGTGGGTAAAGTGGACCAATGTGCATTAGATTCTGAAGTGCAAATTCATGAAGATCCTTAGATGCTGTAGATGCAGAAGCAAAGGCATTTTCATTCAGTAAATAGGAGATCAGAGTGGGAACCAGAAGGGCAAGTAACTGGACTCCTAAAAGGGAAAGAAAAAAAAATGTAGTAACTGTATCATTAAAGAAAACTACAAAAAAAATTCATTTCATCAGTTACTAGACTGATGAGGGTAATTCTGTTTTCAAAACTGACAAGAAATACTGTAATTAAAAAAAGATCAAATAGAAAAACAACCCTGAAATTTAAATGGTTTCCTGTCCTTTGGACACTCAAATCTTTCTTACCAGTATTGTGCTTCAGAATTCTATGATTGTTCATCACAGTTACTTTGTTCCTGACACTTCTTTAGAGATACCTTTGTACCTTCTGATTGCAGATCGTTGATAAGAGATTGTAAGATGTACAGTGCTGATCATATTAAAGGATTTCAAAACATTTTTCAGGCAGACAGAAACATTATTCAATTGAATCAGAATATCAGCCTCCCCAGTGAGCGTAAGAGAACTGTTCAAGTGTTCATGAAAAAGTATCTGCTACATTACTCCATTCTGGAAGATTCCAATCCAAAAAATAGCATTAGAGCTGCAGTCAGCTAGCATGACCTAATGAGGCTGACCAGTAAAATTCAATTTCTTGGGCTTTTTAGATAAACCTTGTTGAGCTGGTAGAAGCAATGCGATAAAAGTGACAAGTCCAACAGTGACAAAAGGTAAATTTAAATGGTGTAAACAAGTCATTTCCAAACAGAAGAACACATCGCTCACTACTGCAGTTCATGCTTAGTATTTTTTTTCCTGCAGTCACCAGAAATGCAAAGGCTACAGCATATGACACTGTTTGTGCTACACAAGTCCATGCATACAAGAGTTCTAGTACTGGAATTAGAAATGCATGTTGCATACACATGCTCTACTTTTTATTTATTGTGACTATGCTATCAAGTTCTTAACTGCAAGATTTCTAATGTTCAATAGTCTGCTTTAGCATTACATATTTCTTTAGGAAACAGAAATACTTACTATTCTGCTCTTCACCAAGGGCTACCAGCGTTTCAAGGACTTTAATTCCTTCCTGGACTGCTAGCAGCTCCAGGTTGTTGTTAGGGCGGCTTCTTTCCACAGCTTTCAATTTCTCAACCATGATAGGGGCCAATGAATGAATATATGGAGTTGACAGGGCACGATTGGTGTGTTGAAACACAGAAAGCAGAAGTTGATAACACTTGGCTTGAACCTAAACAAATCAAGATAAATACATTGTCCTGACAGTCATTTGTTAACTTGGAATTCAAATAAACTCTGTTACCTATCTATACAAGATACACGTGATACCACAAAACCCCCAACTGCTACTAAAGGGGAAGGGAACATCCTGAATAAGAGGAAAGCAGCAACGCAGGCATCTGCTAAAATAATATTAGCCCAGTTTTCAATAAAAGGCAGGCCAGTTAGAAAGAACATGCAGGTACTAAATAGCTGTTACAATACAAACTGAGAGACAATAAAGGAATAGATAATGTCATACAAGTCAGCCACATATGCTCACACAGAACTACATCTTTAAGTCTCAGAACCACCAGCACTAATAGAAGGCATACCTGCAAAATCATGAAATACTACTCCAATCTCAGAAGGGTAAAACAGCCCGTAAAATGACTCAGCTCAAAGTGATCTAATTAACTTGACTATTATTCTAACACTGTGAGATCACAGTAAGTGATCTTATTACACTAACATCACTCTAAGGCTGTGGCCAGAAGTGGCAGGCTTATCCATTCTTCTAGGTCTCCATCTTGTGCTGACAGTACCATAAGGGTATACGTGTAGCCATACTGTAAGATAGATCACAGAACCCTCTCCTTGTCTTCCTTCTAGTCTCTTTTCTCCTCCTCTCTCTCTTATCTGGAAAGCGCGGTTTATAAAGTCAACATTTGGGAAAATGGTGATCTTGTGTAGATGAACTTACAAATTTTATTTAGGTGTACAAAGATCTCCCTCCAAAAATCCAACACAAATAACCCTTTTGGAAATGTAAAACCCCACAACAAATACGAGGATAAAACATTCCACATGCTTTCAAACTGCACGGGAGGCCCAATAACTGGTGTTATTAAGCACAGGCTGGACAGAAACATTCTAGAGGAATTATTAGTGAGCACAGTGATCTGTGAGGACGATCTGGGGGTGACTGGAAACATAGATCTATAAATAAAAATATTGAATAAAAATGCTAGCTAATAAAAAATAATGGTAAGGAAACAGACGTTACACAACTCAGGTTACTGTGAATTCACTACTATATGGCAGCAAGTTTTCTAAGCAATTCAATTTTTAAGGCCTGAAGTAGTAACACTTCTTCTTAATGCCATTTGTATACTAACAGAGCTCCACAGAACATTTTCTTTTAACGCCTTGCTCAGCATCATCTTTGACCTGTTTCAAAAAATTATTACTTTTTCTCTCTCCCCTAATACCACTCCATTCAATTCCCTTTCTGTCTACATTCTTTAAACTTTACTCCTTATTAGCTGCTAAGATTATTAGCCTTTGAATAAGGAAATAAGGAATAAAAGTATCCCTTCTTACAGGCATGCATAATTCAAATAAAAGTTTTACAACTGCATCTGATGGTAAAAATTCAACCAAGCTTCATTTATCCCATCTATATAATATAAAACTCTGGCATTCACAGAAGCCTACAAAAACTCCTGTGAGGTAAAATCAGGGCCTCTTCAGAGTGTGTAAGGCACACTCCCACATAAAACTCAGGCATCAGCATCAAGAGACAAGGGTCTCTCAACCAAGTTCCCTTGTGGGAGAAAATGAAGTTGATCTCACCAGCCTTCTGGCTATTACCAATAGTGATACCTGACCTTTCAGCCTTTTGCAGTTGGTAATAGTTTAAATAAAAAATCCTGTATTCCTTATGAGGCAGCTGTCTTTCTTTAGAAGAGTTTTTCCCATAATCAGTTCAACTTTTTTAGTACAAACACTATAATGCTTTTATTACAAACAGGTGTCTAGTTCCTGACGGCAACAATGAGTGGTTTACATCTAAAAAAACCCTAGAACACACATACACCCACCCCCAACCCCCAAGTATTACAGGGTGTGTGTTTTGCACATCAGCAAAGACAGGACAAAACCTGGCTGCTGTCAAAGCACTCTCTGTGTATTACAAGAAAGTGGGAAGTTTCAGCTCATTGACAGCTTTCCAACAGGGTCGTGGGCAAAAATGTACCTCTCTCACTGTTCATGTGTTTATACAGAGCTGCAAGTATGATATAAAAAGCTTCTGCTTAATACAACTGACATTCCCATGTACACACTAGGATTTTAAGTAGCTTTCCATCCCAAGTCTGGCTATGGAACCAAGCGAGGTTCATGTTCACACTGGGAAACAGCAGCCCTGCTGCAAAGAAGAATTATCAGTCTAAACAGGATTTTACATGCCTTACAGTAACACTAAACACATCAGCATTTTTTGCGTGTTTTTCTTCTCAGGAATCTCTACAGCACTCACTTGCAGAAACACTATGGATTTTTCACTTTAGATCCCAACGGCAGATTTGCATACCCACTCAAACAAACTGACGTGTACATGGCTGTAAGAGTTAAGCTTAACTGTACCATGCATTAGCCTGCTTAAACAACATCAGTCTACAGCTACTTAGTTTCCATCTTTAGTAAGAAAACAGTTTAGAAGATAATTCATAAAGACAAACCAAAAGGCAGAAGTGAAATCAGAAGACAGATGATTCACAATCTGTAGATTCTGTGACGATGACCACAAAATTACATTTTTGCATTTAAACTGAGTTTTTTTATGAACGTGTAAAATAAGCACCTGTTTGCCTAAACAAATGTAAAATTTGTGAGCTGTAATTTTATCTACAAAAAAAGTGGTTTAGTTTGTATTATAAGAGATCAGCATTAATGTAGAAATGTCACCACACTGGTAACTAACCTTTGAGTTTGCTAAAATTTCATATATCAAAGATCTTTTTCCTTCTGAAAAGCTGCAAGTCAAGAACCTGGCACAAGGCCATGGACACACATTATCTAGAAGCACTTAGTTGGGTTGGTTTGCTCACTAAAGGTTTTCTATGATGCACTTCTGAAAATTCTATTTAATCTGACAAGCAGTACCTGTCTCTGAAGTAAAGGCATCACAAAGCATTCAGGAAATACATAAATTTATCACAATCAGTTTTTCTCAACTATGTATCATTCACATTCCTATAACATGATCTTACCCAAGGATCACAGGAATTTAATGCACTTTTAAATCTGTTCATACATCCATTTTGTAAACACTGCACTCCAATTATTTCAGTGCTTGCTGACCAAAGGAAGAGAGCGATAGCTGTAAGTATGCTTACTTCATCAAGAACAGGCTTAGAGGCTTCTGAAAAAGAAACACACTGTTAGCTTACTCCCAAAAGGGTTTAAAATTATTTAAAAGCCAGTGAACAAAGAAACATGCAAAGAGGAAATAAATGTACTTGAAAATATTTGCAACTGCATACAAATATGCATCCACTTATTACAGAATCACTTTATTATTATATTGACTGACAAAAAGCTGAGCAACTCTTAATAGCTGTTTTAATTCAAACTTTCTGAAGCTTGAATATCGAGGAAAAAACATCACACACACTTTCTCTAACCAAGTCATATTGTTTTATGTTCAATATGTAAACCAGAGAGGCAAAATGTCTGTCTTAGATCCTTTCCCCATTATTTTTTATTCTTTTCAGCTGACACAGCACAGTAAGAAACTAATACCTAGCATGGCAACAACTTTTACTTAATATGAGGTTTCACATAAGGGACTAGCTGGCCTGACAGTCATCTGTTACCAGTAAGGAGTAAGGACAGTCCTACTTTAACCCTTTCCTGCTTTTCAAACAGTCTGTATTTGGTATTGTAAGCTTTTTCTCCTTGTGCAAGCTCTGTCTTCACCAACCTCATTCATGAATTTACATCAACACGAAGAAAAATATTTTCATATAGTTATTATTTTTCATATATATAAAGCACTGTTTTTCTGGTTTTGTTGGCCAGATTGGTTACAGATATATAGTCAGCAAAAAGAAAGCCAGCATGACTACCCCTTCCACATGTCAGCTGGTCGCTCAGTCGGCTTAGCCATGATGTGAAGCCTCACTTCAAAAAACTTCAAGCATTTTAAGCGACTTTCAAGATTATTTTTTAAATTTCAAATCTGTTTAAATTATATTGAATGATGAGACAAACCCATATGCAGCAGCCCTTGCTTAGATTCTTGTGTCCCACTTCACAGAAGTTTAGAAAGGAAAAGGAAAACATACTCTTGCAAGGAACTGAGAGAGATTTCTGAATTCTGAAAAAACACCTCAGGCCAGTAATGTTTCTGGAAAGAGGGACTGGGAAATCTGTACTGAAACAAAAGGCTGGAAGATAAGAGCTGACGTGACAAATCAAATTAGAAGTTTGACTTGGTTAACACAAATCTACTGATCCTTCCCCTTCAGATATTTTCAGGATCATTTGCAATTACCTACTTGCTCCCTCTCTCTCACATGAGTAACTCCATTCAAGTCTCTCTTCAGTCTCTATAAAGGGCTCCTTGGGGATGTAATGGGATGTTTTTTGGCTGAACTACTATTATGCAAATGACAAATTGTTGTGTCTCTCTTTTGCAGACTATGCAGCTGAGACTGTACATCTCTTTTGCTTTTTGAAGGGCAAGGCAAACCATGAATGTGAACCAAGAGAAGTAGTCTGCAGTTCTCTGAAGAGACACAGCAGACATCCTGCTGGTGGGTAACAGATTTTTTTGGCAGGGGTAGGATTTTTTTCTCACTACTGAAAGGTTGTAACAGTATTGTGAATATTCTGCTCCAGTATGAAACTTGCCACGATTATCCCTTGCTGTCTTCACATTCATTCACTTCAACACTCAGTCTCTCTCATTAAGACCAGATTAATCTTGTCAACAAACACTTAAAAGATACACTGATTGCTGTTTTTCCTGAGGCTTAATTCAAGGTGTCAAGTCCATGTACAGTACTGAACAATTACAGTTCAGTAGAGATCAGTCTGCCTACAAACACTGTTTTGGCAACTATAATCTCCTTTCCTCTCAGCTAGCAGGTATTCTGTGGAAAGAGGAAAGGAGGGGTGGAAATGATGGTTTGCTCAAGCCTTGCCAACTTGTCTAGACTTGCCAATTGTCACAGAAATAGAGGCGCAGTCCCAGAAGTGAAGTGAATTCAGCTTGGAACTCCTTTAGATTCTACTTGCAAGACATTCTGCAGATTTCAGAAAGACCAACCAGTGTCAGAAAGAAGATTTCCAAGTTCCAGAAAAAAAGTTACTACATGAAACTATGATGATTAGTAAGGTCAGCCTGAAGAAAATCTAAAGCAAGAAATAATCACATCATAAGGGGATTCAAAATGGAGAAGCCCGAACTGTTACATAAAAATACCCTAAGGAAAGGATCAGGCTGCAGGAAGAGTTGCAAAAGGCAAGATTTCTAACAGGATGTTATGATCAACACTGTCAAAGAAAATAGATCAACAAGGACAAAACATGGGTGTGAACTCCTGAGATGCAATTGTATTATCTTAAAGCCAGTACTCTGTTCATCTTCAACAAGTTATGCTCTGTGCATTCAGGTCTTTCTCCCATTTTAATTTTATAAGCAATTCATCATCACTTTTTAATGCATCACCCAACCCTCTGACATGAAGCCTATTAAATTATAGGCAGATACAGTAGCTGCCTTTTCATCACAGCAAAATCCAGTTCTCTTTAACTTTAACTCTCCTGAACTGGGAAACCACTTACCAGGTTGAGAATATTCCAAGATAGATGCCAGAGTGCTGCGGATAAGACCTGTCCATTGTTTCTGAGTTTCATCAGTCTTGACTGTTGGAAGAGTAACAATAGTTTTTATCCCTTGAAGGGCTGCACTGACTGGAGGTGGCACCTGATTATCTGCTGATTTTACTGCTGTTTCTTTCAGTACTCTTGTAATCAGAAATAGGATAGTGGGTAAGATAGTCATACATCCTGAAACAAAACAAAAGACAAAACAGAATATCTGAAGTTAATTCCACTAAGTGTGACAGACAACCTCTTTAGCTTTCCCGATGTGGGTATATGGTTAGAAGACAGGTCTGGAAACAGGTATCTAAACCAATTTATGGCACTTTCCAAGGTACCTGATGCATACTACAAGCTCCAGAAGCAAAGCAAGGAAGTTATCGCAGAATGGTATGGTTTGGGTTGGAAAGGACCTTAACGATGATCCAGTTCCTACCTCTCTGCCACAAGCAAGGACACCTGCCATTACACCGGGTTGCTCAAAGCCCCATCCAACCTGGCACTGACCACTGCCAGGCATGGGACATCCACAGCTTCTTTGGGAAACCTGTGCTAGTGCGTCACCACCCCCACAGCAAAGAACTTCTTCCAGTAAAGAAGTTCTTTCTAATGTTTAATCTACATCTGCCGTCTTTCAGTTTAAAGCCATTACCCCTTGTCCTATTACTAGACAGGTATGGAGAGGGGCTGTAAAAAGTCCCTTTCCGTATTTCTGGTAGGCTCCTTTTAGGTACCAGAAGGCTGCTTGACATAAGTTCTCCCTGGAGCCTTTTCTTCTCTGGGTGTCTTACATCCTGCGCAAAAGCTGTAGCCATCTGGCTCTACAAAGGAGACAAAATTATCCTCCAACCTACTGCTTTTCTGAAGAAATCAACACCTATCCATACGTTTTGTGCAGGCAGTTCTGCAGATGCAAGTTAGGCATACTCAGGAAAGACTGGTCAAGTAACACATAACCTCACTTTAGACACATGTGAACTTTACTAGAAGGAGTTTCAATAATGGATGTAGACTTTAAGCCCCTGCATGACTGAAGATGGGTGTTACTGAGTTTAGGCATGTAATACCAATCTACTGATCACTTAGGACAGTCTTTTTCCATCTCTTTTCAACACCTCATTTTCCCACACCTGTGGAAGAACAAATCCCACCATTTTCCTACTTCTGGGAATGCTGTGACAATAAATACACTGAACAGAATAATTATGACTGGTAGGACCACCAGAGGTCGTCTAGTCCAATGCTCTCTTGCAGCAGAACAGATTGCCCATGATCCTGTCCAGTGGAGACTGCAAGATGCTCATAGTTTAAACAAAGAGGAAGAAATAATAACAATTAAAAAACCCTCTATAACAGAAAGTTATGAATTCTTCTTGTTCACAGTTTCCCTTAACATCCAAAGGCTCAACTGACACAAATGTTTGTGCATGTATTATCCCCTGCTCACATCAGCTCTTTTGGATGAGAGGAAAAAAACCCAACCAACAACTCAGCAGCCTCCCTAGACTGACAGTAGTTTCTGAGCTACTTTCACTGGCCAGATGCTGGTCATGTCTCCAGTCAACACAGAAGTAGGACTGTTAGTCTTTTTACCCTTCTTCCTTCCCACCACACACTCCACCCCACTCCTCAAAAAAGTGGAGCAGAGCAGAAAAGGAAAAGGAAACAGGAATCAAATAAGACCAGTGAAGGATCCAAATCAGCTCAAAATCTCCTTTTTTTCTTTTTTTTTTTTTTTAAGAGGAACCATAAGACAAATTGTTTGCAGACAGCCCTTGTTGTGTTCTGAGCATGACTCTGTCCAAATGTTACTTAATTTGTATGTCATTAAATCATAGAAAGAGATCAACCTGCATGTCATTAAGGGAACAACCTAGATGTTTTATCCATATCAGTGCATGAAACTTCCCAGAGATCCACAAGACAAATCTTAAACAATTTGTCTTCTGAAAAGCAAAACTCAAAGAGCACAGCTTCCTATGTATCTGTGTCCCTTACCACTGAACTCCACTCAGTGCAATTACCCTAGTTCACACATTTCCTTTGTGGCAGCCTCCAGGCAGAAGAAAAGTCCACTTAGTTTAGAGTCAAATTTGGGATGACTGACAGCCAACGGCTGCAAAACCAAGTGTGCCACAGCTGAATCGTGCTGGTTTTTCCTCAGTAGGATTCTCTTTTCATCCAGCTGCTGCTTTTCATGAACTTCTCAGGAATTTAATTGTCTCCAAGATATCTCTGTTCTTTTACAACACTAAAATTGTAATTTTATTCGATTACATTATAAAATTGGCCAAAAGGTTTCAAAATTGTGAAAAAGGAAGGGGAAAAAAAACCCAATAAAATCATAGTGATATAGAGCTCATTTCCTTAGCAAACTTGCAGCACACATGCAAATTTTAAATCAAATAACTTCCTTTATGTTGCTCACTGGAAAAGTCTGAATTTTTAATTTACTGTTAGAATGTAAACATACTTTTCATTAAGATAATCCTTAAAGTATCCCATAAAAAATATACAGATATTTACAGTTTGCTTTTAGCATCATGTGCTCACTATGCTTCCCCAGATTAACCACTCACGTATTTTGTTACAATACCTTACCTGCTGGAGAACACAGAGAAGGCAGGTCAGACAATATAGTAACAGTGGCAGCCACCAGACGAGCACTTTCCTCAGAGAGGTGGGATTTAGCAGCAATGTGACTTGGAGAATCTGACACCTTTGAACTCAGATGGGGCATGTGCCGTACTAGGATAAACATCAGCAATTCCATGGCTGCAAAGACTAGAGATTTTCCAGGCACAAGACCACCACTCTCACCTCCTTCTCCTAAAGCGAGAGGATTTTCTTTTTCTTCAATATCATCTTCATCTGAAAAAAAGAAAGAAACGTTCTGAGCAGGCAGTTCAGAAAGATCCCATACCAAAGATAACATGAAATACTCTTTTTTTTTGAAAAGAGCTAATCAAGAAGTTACTTCACAGTAATATAAAACAAACATGACTGATGTTAAACTAAATGTTTGGTTAGATTGACTTAAAGGAGTTTAAAATGCTTTATAAGTATTGTGATTGCAACAATACTTATTAAAAATCTAACCAGAACTAGAAAAGGAACTAGTAATGTTTACACAAAATAAAATGCAGTAATTATTTTGCTTCTTTTAAAACTGATTGTAAAATTGACAGCAATGACTGCCAAATAAATAGACATGGCAGTATTTTTTAATTTAATAGCTATTAAATGTTCCACCCTGACAAAAATCTTTTTTCAGCATAAATTTATCATGAAATAAGAGAACAGAAAAGCATTGTAGATTCTATGTCCAAGTTCATGATTTCAGTGCATTCAGTTCAAAAAGTCTCTTTTGAATGGCAGCTTGGCCAGCTGCAGTCTTTCCTTCGTGCATTAAACAGCAACAGAGACTCAGTAAGTCAAAGCTGGCCTGAACTACCCCTATGGACCGTCTATGAATTTAAATGATTGCTGGTGTTATCACATTCACCAATTTGAAAAATGCAACTTACTGGGCCTACTGTAAACAATTCCATTAATTCATATGAAGGAACAGAGCTTGTATTTTCAGCTGTGCTGGTTTTGCAAGTTCCAGCAAAATCCACTCTCTGTTTTTATGTGAAAAACAGGCAAAAGCTAACAGTTGGGTTTTTTCCACAACAGTACATTGTGCCAGACTATGACAGTATTTTGCCTCAGTAAGAGAATATTCTTTGGATTTTACTTAATTTCTTTCAAGTAATAAAAACCCATGGCACACTTAACCAGATATCGGTGAACTACTTGTCAGGTTGCCACTTGGAAACTTATTTAGCTGGCAGAGATGGAAACAATACACCCAATGTGAGATTTTTAAAGAAATGGTAAAGGGATGACTGAACAGGGAGATGCTCCATTAAAAGGATGAAGTTACTAAAAGTACCTCAGAAAGCAGCTTTCAGACTGATGCCAATACCCTTATATCAAGGATATTCTTACATAAAGTAGAAATAAGGTAACAGAATATGCTTTTGCCTAAGCAAAACCTCAGAAGCTCAAATATCATACGAGAAGAAGCAGAGATAAAAAGACTGAATTTTACTAAAGCTCAATGAAGGCCAAGTAACGGAACAGGATTTACGTATATCAACTCATCAGAGAACCTCAGAAAAATTTAAATTGAAAGGGACCTCCATAAGTCTTCCTATTCCAGTCTACCGTTCAAAACAGGGTCAACTTGAAAGCTAGTGCAGGTTGCTCAGGGCTGGTCCAGTCTTAAGTATCTCCAAGCAGGGAGATGCCACAACATCCCTGAACACCTGTTCTACTGCTTCACCACTCCCATGGTGACAAATTTTCTCCTTGTATCCCATCTGGATTTCCATTGCTGCAACTTGTATCCATTGCCTCTTGTCCTTCTGCTGTATGCCTTTCAGGAGAGTCTGGACTGGTCTTCCCTTTAAATCCCCTTTAAGCCAGGGGATTGCTGTTCTATAGCATATTATCTCTCTCTTCTGCAGACTAAACAAGTTCAGCTCTCTCAGCCTCTCCTCACATGTCACGCACTTCACCTCCTTAAGCAGCACAGTAGACCTCCACTGGACTTCCTTCAGTTTGTTATCATTTGTATTACTCCAGATGAGGGAGAACAACAAAGAAAACTAGACGTTGCTCCAGATGCATCCTAACAAACTGAAAGGACAATCATATCCCTTAATCTACCACTCATGCTTTTCTAACGCAGCCCAGTAATAGTCTGCAGCATTGCATTGGCACACCAGAGATTCATGTTCAACTCATTATTTGGCAAATCTGTTATTACAGTCTGTCAACCCCCTCCAGCCTATATGAATGCACAGGGTTATTCCATCCCAAATGCAGGATTTTGCATTTGTCTTTGCTAAACTTCAGCAGGTTCTCAGTTCTGCAGCTTGAGATTCCCCTGAAAGGGAACACTGCTCTCCAGTGTTTCCACCACTTGCACAATTTGGTATCATACACAGATTTGCTGAGGATATGTTCCGTCCTATCATCCAGGTTGTTAATGATGATGTTTAACAGTAGCAGACTCAATACTGAACTGTTCTAAGGAACACCAATTGCAACCAGCTGCCAGCTAGTCTTGAATCACCAAGCTCCATTGAAGCACAGCTGTCCAGCCAGTTAAGTCCCCAACTTTTCAGTCCACATTTCTCCAATCTGACAATGATACTATGGGGTAGTGGACCAAAAGCCTTGCAAAAGTCAAGGTTAACAATATTCACCACTCCCTCTTCATCCAAAGTCAGTTATTTAATCACAGAAGGTGATGAGGCATTTTTTGTCCTTGGCAAGTCTGTTTTGTCCTTGGCTCACTGCTTGAAATCACATTCTTCTACTTCATATACCCAGAAGTAGTTTCCAAAAGAATTTACCCCCCCAAAAAAAATTTCAACATATTCAGTAGGCTTACTGACAGATGGTATCCCAAACCCTGCCTCATGCCTTTCATTACTCAAAGTCACACACAGCATCTAATTTTTGCCATTCATTGGAAAGCTTTCTTAAAGCACCACAGCTTTTCAGATATGATTGAAGCAGCCTTTGCATGTCATCAGCCAGCTCCCTCAGATGCATCCCATCTGGGCCCATGGTATGTCCAGCTTTTATACCTAGGCAGTCCCTAGCCTGATGCTCATCTACCGTAGGTCACAACTCCCTCTCCTAAAGTAGCTCACTAGACACAGAGATACCAGAGCATTAAGCAATGAAGATGTGGCCTCAGTTTTTAACTCCCCTATGTGTTTTGTCATTGGATCACCCAATTCATTCAGCAGCAGGTACAAATATCCTTGATTTTTTTACTGCCAGTGGATCTACAGAAGCGCTTCTTGCTATACTTAACATTCATCACTGGTCTCAGCTCCAGCCAAATCATGGCTTTCCTACTTCCACTCCTCCATACCTGAGCAGATGTCTTCAGTAGTCTCCCTGGGCAGTTTGCCCCCACTTCCACCATCCATACAATTGCTTGTCACACATTTGAGTTCAGTCAGAAGTTCCCATTCAGCCAAATCAGCTTCCTGCCATGCCTGTTTGGCATCCTGCACTTCTGGATCTCTTTCCTTTGCCCTTCTGGGAAATTTGCCACTAGAACTTGTCTGCAATCTCCTTGCACAAGCCCAAGTCTGCTTAGTCAGGCCAAAGCTTTTGCTCTGCTACTTGCTTTCTTCATTTCTGTCAGGATCAGGAACTCCACCATCTCATGACTGTCACAGCCACAGCTACCACTAACCTTCAAATAATTTCTTCTGTATTTGTGAGGAGCACATCAACTGAGCACATCCATTATTTGGACTGCCCAACATCTGGAGTGTAAAAACCTGTGTCTCGTATGCTTCTGAAGGCTTCAGATTGTTAGCATCCTGCAGTGCTGTCCTTCCAGCACATGTCTTGAAGGCTTCTTCCAGTTGTCTTAATATGGCTTTGCCCACCTCTTCTTGATTAAGCAGCCTGTGGTAAACAAGACTGAGTTTGCCACAGAATTGTACCACCTTTCACTTCTAATTAGTGGTATCAGTTCTGATCTGTCAAAGTGGGATGGCTGGCCCAGATACCTACTCTGACAGCTTGTTCCTCTCTCCTCTTGCCAGATCACTCTAATGTTCTCCAACTGGATGTCTGGAGATTAAGCCTTTTATTGCTGAAATCACAACCTTGCCGCCTCCACCTCTGTGCAAGTCTCATTCTCCAGGGACACACTGCAGCATAACTTATGGCTGTCCCTCCTTCTATGACACATAGGCTCCTCCACCTGCAGGATCTCTGTGAAGAACACGTCATTATTCCATTTGCCCTTACTGACACTACCAAATCTGCTCACCTTCACATGCATTTCCTTCCCATCTCACAGGTGAGACCAACATCACCTCCAGCCCTAGCTGCATAGACAAGCACCTGGGGGACAGTCACATCAAGAATTCTATCTGAATTTCTAGGCAGATCATTAGACCTGTGATGTGCCAGGGGTGATTGTACCAGTCAGCAGACTGTGTCTTGCTGTATGTAACTGCCATCATTATGCTGATTCTAGCAGTCTTGTAATGTCTTGAGCAGTGCTTCTGGGCTGCATGAGCATGCCCTTCCATGCCAACTGCTGTGCTCCTGTTTGCACACCTTGTTGCCAGAGCTCCTGGCTACTGACACACCCTGAATGCCAGTGAAGTAAGAACCTAGATGCAACCTGTCCTGCTTCCTGGCAAGATCTCCTAGGCAGGCAACTTTGTCACACTGGTTCCAGTAGCAGTTCACTCACCTCATGAACCAGTTGTGCCAGGGATGCACCATCAGACTCTGTACTGGGAGCTGAACCATTAAACTTCAGAAAAAAAGGTAAATGAAACACAAGGGATGCGGTCAATAGAGAAACATCAGTGAAACTGAGCAATGTATCAGTAAGACCTAAAGTGGTGTACAGCTGGGTATAATTTTTATCACCTATTCAAGAAAAAGGAACTAAAACTATGACATGAAAAGAGTAACCACAGGAGCAAATATATCTTGCAAGAATTAAGAAATCAGCAGGTAAGGTTACGAATACATCAGAAGTATCTGTGGAATAGACAGCACTTTCCTCAGTGTAACCATACTCTAAATGTATTTGAGTTCCTTTCCCAGTATGAAAACCTGTTGCTTATTTACTCTGCAAAGCAAACCATGTTTTCAAAATCTTACTTAGGGTGTTCCTTTTTTCCTGCAAATAATCTTGAGCTGCTCTTACTATCTGCTGGACAACTCCTGTAACCAGTAGCTGGACTGAAGGAGGATCCCAGGTCAGGAGAAGTCGGTGAAGTACACTCAAAAGTTCAACACCAAGGAGCTACAGTAGAACAAAACACACACAAAAAATGAATTAGGACTTAACAATTCCTAATTGTTAGGTCACTTGCTTACAACGAGCAAATATTTTTCTCACACAAAAATAATTACAGCTTTTGTAATCATCACAGATGAAAGACCAAGACTTAGAAAAGCCGACCTTTTCAACATGCTTATACAGTACCTGATCCTCTGCAATATGGATCCTGGCACAAGGGGAATCCAATAACGTATGAAGTGCTTGTAAACAAGATGTAACATGCTCAACAGGCTCTTCAGGTCGTGGAGAACACAGAAACTGTATACTAACACCTGAAAGAAGCAATAATGAGAAAGAGCGGTCATATCATCATAAAATCAAGTTTTCTTTCTCAAATTTCTTTGTAAGTACAGCAGGTTCTTAACAACTTCAGAAAAAATGCATGTTTTTTCTCTATTCTTCTTCTTTTAAAGAAAGGAGAGTTTATATATCAGAAACAGCAGAATTTTATCATACTTCTCTTCTGCATCGTATCTTCCCCAAAACTTGGCAGGAAAATCAATAAACAGTGACAGCAAGTAACTTAGACTACTGAATGGAAACCCATACTTTGTTCTAAAGATCTTTAAGTCAGATTTCTTAATCCTTCAATTGAGTTTTATTTTATTGAACTCTTTTAAATGTAAATATAACTGAGATTAAGTTAAAACTCAATTATGCAATATTCATATTATACATATGTCACTTCATTCTGATTTTACATGTCTGTATATCTCAGCAAACTGTTGGCATCATTAAAGTAAGTGATCACAAATACCTCTTAAAGCTGTTCAGATAGCAGCAAAGGGAAACAGTGAGTGCTACTCACAGATGAAAAACTGCTGCTAAAGCTACTCTACACAACTTGTCAAATAACAGTCTCTACTGAACGGTTTTATGAGGGTGTGTATTTTAATGAACCTTACAGCTTTTGTTTCTTTGAAGCATAACATTTTTTACTATCTGAATTATAGTACAGTATAGAACATTTCCTACTCATTTTATTCAATTACATAAATAAACTAGATATAAAACTTGTCTATAATAAAAATCAGAATAATCACACAGTAAGATGCAATTCTGTCAAAGCTGTAAAGACAGGAGGCAAAGAAATATGGAGAGGAGGAGGCAGAGATATTTCAAAACATTACTGTTTGGACACATGACGCATTTTAAGCTTTCCAGATCTCAAACAATCTTTTCTTATTCCCATATTATTTTGTACCATAATGTGCTCCTATTGAACTCTAAACTTGTAACACTTACCCAAAATTAAGTGCATTCGATCTTTGTTTATCTCTGGCAAAGGTTTCGTGGTAGGTGGAGTTCCAGGTGTCTGGTTTAACATAATGGATGTAGCACGTTTCTGTGAATTGGGCATTGCTGCAGCAGTCTCTTCTGTTGACTCTGAAACATTAAATCCTGTACTGTTTAGCCACAGCGCCACCGCATGTAATATGGGAGCCCAGGAGTTTCGGTAATGCAGTCTAGCTGTATCAATTGTTTCTGGAGTGTAAAATGCTCCCCCTGTTAAATTAGCAAAGCAAAGGTAAATTTTGAAATTGTATGCAAATAACAGACAAAACCCACTTTCTCTAAACTTGTTTACTCTGGGTGTGTTTGATCATGTACATATTCAGATGCAATTCTGGTTAGCGACAGTGCATTGCAATTCTCCTTGTGAAGGAGCAGCATTAGTTGCTCATAAGAAAGTGCAATGGCCATGACAGAACAGTAACTGAAGAGCAAGAAAGGCAGGCAAAGTCATCAGGTCTTGCAGCGTTCTCCATATGTTTGACTCAGTTAAGAATGAGTGTTATATAAAACATAGTTCCACTCTGATTTCAAGGGCTATGTTTTTCTTATAGTAAACAACTTTTTGCATTTGGTATCAAAGAGGCACAGAAGCATTCTTAATTCTAAAAAGACATGGTTTTAATGATCTCTGTGTTCAAATAAAGCATATATTCATTGCAAACTGAAGGAAAAAAGCACACTCACACTTCAGAGACACATTCCTATTACACAGAGGCAGAAATTTATCACTTGCATAAAAAACACTCATACCATATAATTTAGATAGTAATTTTGCAGTCCCAAATAAGGATTTCATTCTGGATTTCACAACACAGAGTAATTCCGATGCTTACCATCTGGTGGAAGCTGGGTAGCAAATTCAGCTGGTAAAGTTAAAAGAGCATAATCTTTAAGTGCAGCTAACCAGAGACGGCTAAGTGCAGGCAGCTCAGGCTGTACAAGTGTTATCAAACTGTCTGGTGGCAACTCATCTACAGTACCAAAGTCATCTTCATCTTCCTCTGTGCTCTTCAAAACACGTTTTGGCTTGGTCTCTGCTTCTTTCTTAATTTTCATAGCAACAACGTACACCTAAAAGAAAAACAGACATGAAAGCACATGCTGTGAGATTCTAAAAAAATAAAGCAGCAGCCTTTCCCATGTGAAAGTAATAGATTCCAGACACAGAAGACTCACCAGAAAACGGCTGGGGAAAAGAGACTTGCAGTGACATTTTATTTAAATATCTTTTATTTCTAGCAGTATGTAACGCTTAGGGGCATAAATGGCACTTTCCTGAAACAATCTGGCTACACGTTCTTTTTTTCCTAAAAAAGTGTCAATTTCTGCTGCTCTACACAAACATACTGATTTAAATAATTGATTTCATTAAATCAGCGCATCCTTATTGCAAAGATTTCTTTGACCTACATTAACAGCTGCTACATAAGTCAGAGTAATTGGCACTTTCTGGGAGCAGATTAAGTATCATAAAGAAATGAAAATGACTTTAAGTGTATTACATGATTACAAGAACATGTATGTGCTTATCTTTGATAGATGCTATAAGAGGATGATTTTCAAAACCTTGCATAACTATAAGCAGAAATATCAGAAAAATACTGAAAAAAAGCATTTTTTTAGAACAGAAATATAACAGAAGTGTCTTCACACAGCAGATGCTCCACATGAAAGTTGAAAATTGTAGTATGAAATGTTAATACTTTTCCCTGTAATTTCAAAAGTAACTTCCATAAAAATGTAATGGGAAGAAAAAACCCAAATCTTTGAGTACTATACTGAAAGAAACCAAAATACCATTTGTGTAATTGTATGTAGAACTCTGCAGCATGCGAGTAATGTTTTAGGAAGCCAGGCAACATAAACAGTGCTAACTCTGTCTTTTGTAAATAGATAGCTAGTATTTCAGCCACTCACCAACAGTAGCTACATTAAGCCTGTAATTTATTATGATCACTTTGACAAACAGTGTTTATAATAATCCTAGTTAATTAACTGCAATATTTTTACAGATTTGTCCTGGGCTCAGCAGTAGCAGTCATTTTTCTCCTTCTTAGTAGCTGCTGCAGTGCTGTGGTTTTGACTTTCAGCCTGGGAACAGCGCTGATAACACCAATGTTTTTAGTTGCTGCTCAGTAATGTTTATTCTGACCAAGGACTTTCTGAGTCTCATGCTCTGCCAGGGAGGAGGGGAAGTCGGGAGGAAGCAGAGACAGGACACCTGACCCAAAACCAGCCAAAGAGGTATTCCATACCACAGCACGTCATGCCTACTATATAAACTGGGGGCAGTTACCCGGAAGGGTTCGATCACTGCTTGGGTCAGGCTGGGTATCAGTCGGTGGGTGGTGAGCGGTTGTGTTCTCTTCCCTTGTTATTTCCCTTATCATTACTGGTGATAGCAGCAGTGGTCTGTGTTATACCTTAGTTACTGAACTGTTCTTATCTCATCCTGTGGGAGTTTTGTTCTTTTGACTCTCCTCCCCATCCCTCTGGGAGTCGGGGGGGAGGGGGGCGGGGGGAAGAGAAGAGTGAGCAAACGACTGCGTGGTTCTGAGTTACCAGCTGGGCTTAAACCACGACAAAAATATATTTTAAGGTTGTTTGGTTTGGGGTTTTGAAGTTGAAGATGGGAGGAGAATCAAAATCTGATGCATGGGTGTGAGTGTATGCTTTGATACAGGAAAGTGCAGTAAACCAAAGAACAATCAAGCCATACTGTAAGTATGGATTGACAGAATGGCAGAAAAAGGAGCAGAGAAAGATTAAGAAATGAAAACATCCCAGGAGTAGAACTGCAATACAAGGAGGAGGGCAGGTGCAAGGCTTGCTGGTAGAACAGCTGGTGAGGTGTGAGGCTGCTATTAGGCTGCAAAACTTTTTCAGCCTTTTAAAGACATAATGGTCAGTATTTACCTCAGCCCACGCTTTCAGAACTGCAAGTTTTTCCATAGTAGTTGCACTCTCTCGGTAAAGCTGGCTAGACGATCCCTTTCCTGCTTGCACTTTATCCAGGGAAGAGACAAGAAGATTGTGAACTCGTCGGAGATCATTCAGGTCACTTACAACCCCACTTCCTATCCAAGCGCTACATACCTGAAAAACAAAGTTCAGAATTAACAAAAAAACCCCAAAACATAATAAATAATAAAAATAATCATTCCCAAAAAAAACCCCACAAAAGCTGTAAGAGAACAAAACCCAAAACAACCACCACAAAAACCTGAGAAGCTCTCTTCCTGCTTAATATAAAAATATCCAAGGTTTTCTTTTTTCTTTCCCCATCAATAGTGACAGACTCGCTCAGGTGAGTGTTTACAGAGGCTATATTTGTAAAGCATATTAAAATGGAACTTCAGTTGATGAAAGTACATCTTTAAAACCCCACAGTCCTGAAATTAAATATGAAGGCTCCATACTAATAAAAGCTTTCAAGATCATTAATGTCAAGGGAAAACCTAGAAATGAGTGAAACGAAATTTTATAAACAACTGGGTTCTGAACTGGAACCAGGAGTTCCAGATCTGGAACAATCAATGTGAGATTTGGTGGAGAGACATTTTTCATTTGAATTAAATGGACACAAACAGGTGCTTAAAACACAAACATCATACAGATCAGCTGCTCCTGTCTAGTGCTATATACTGGCATTCATCCTCTGAAACACTTTTATACCCAGACATAATGCAGGCAATAGAAGAATTCTGGTGCAGCTGCTTTTCTACAAAAAGGAGGGATAAATTCTTTCAGAAGAGCTGCTTTGACTGTGGTGGTGATTCTACAAGGATGAGGAATGGAACCAAACCACAGAACTCAAGCAGTTCAAGTTTGACACACTTTTTATAGCATTTTTGTTCTATCTCAGATGTATTTATTTTGCTTTTAGAGAACCAGTTCCATGAAAGCCCTTGGGAAGGGGCCTCTCATGATCTGGAATGATGAACATATTTAAAGTAACCTAAACACAAAACGTGTCCCAAAGGTGGACAGGACAAAGCTTCTGAAAACCTGCCACAAAACCCTAATTCATTTACAGTAGGACTAAGACCAGCTTCACTCCTATTGCTCAGTAAGTCAATAGCTGTTTCAATAATAACACAAAATTGTAACATCAAATTCATTCAGTGCAACTCATCTCTGTCCATGTAACTTCTACAGAGAGTTAAATATCCAAATATAACCTCCAGCCATTTGATCTTGTACATGAATCAAACCCACACATCCACTTTCACCCTAGTGGGAATAGGGAAGACTTTGACAAATTACAAGGAATGTTAAATGTTTTCACACAAGCTGCCCCTTCATCTAGTTTTAATCACACAAATGCTTTATAAGGCAAAGTGTCTATATTCTTTCCTATGTACAGATACCAAATTATGCCTTATTTGATCTACCCTTACAAGTTTCAGTAGAAACTAAGAGTATAAAACAAAACCACAATCACAGTTCTGCTGAACCAAGATTTACTGAACAAAATTCATGAAGTTATCATTTTAAAACTTATGCTTGCACAGCTAATTAAACTGCTGCTTCAGACTACAGTATTAACTTATCTGCCACGTACCAGATACTACTGCAATGATGTTGCCAACAGCCAATGTAAGCTATAGTAGCACAGACTACAAACAAGAAAAAACACACACTCAAAAACCTTTCACTGAATTTTCACTGCGGTTTTTACTATGACTGTAATGAGAATGCTCAGATCTTCTAAAATCTAAAATAGGGTACCGACTGAATGTTTAGTGCTTAAAGTTAAACTATCAGTTCTCCAAATATTTGATCACACTGAAAGTAATCTCAATGAATACACTGCTACTGGCCTCAGTAAGCCAGAATTACTTTTTTCCTTTTAGAAACAAATGTAGAATTGACATGCAGACATAATTACTTTCAGAAAGACTAAATATTTTCTGATATAGCTCCCTAAAAAGGACTTCTGAGGAACAACATATATAACCAGGAGACTCGACAGATGTTGCAAATACAGCACAGCTTAGGTTTACAAAATTTTCCAGTCATTTGCTACCACTTCTTTTCTGCATACTTCTTCCAAAACGGGGAAAAAACAGCTTGGTTTATACTATCTAAACACTTTCCTCTGTACCTGGCAGGCCTTTGCAGTTATATCAGATGGTGTATCTTGGGAAAAAGCTGGCCTCAAAGCAGCTCCAACCTGTTGATAGAAGAAAAGTTTAGAAATCCAGCTACAACAGTGATGCAACATCCTTTATCTCACCTTGTGTAAGGCTCAGCACATATATAGAACAAGCAAGATAAGATTGCTAATTTTAGCATTATAGTTACACCCTAAACCTAATCCCTGCTGTCTCACAGCCATTTGCAATGGTATTTAAGCAATAACAAAGTCCTCAACCAGTTTTTTCCTGCTTGCCCACTGCCTTTTTAAGCCTCAGCTACCTTTGTCCAATCTGTGGTATTATTTTCCTTTTGTTAATGAGTACCCTTTTAATCATTCAATTATTACAGGTACAATTTATGCGAAGGCTCAAGACCCTGTTGACTTTTTGATGTCCAAAAGAATAATGGTGATGCAGATCCAACCATAAACATCTGATTTCACAAATTGCCAAAATGACAAATACTGACAGGAAAAGGCTTTTTGGCAGCTATTATAAGGCAGAATTTTTTGGAAACAAAAGGTACCATGTCAAAAATGCAGAAGCTACAGCACTGAATAAGAAGAAAAAGAAGAAAAAGGCAGGAAGTAGAAAGGATGAAAGCCTGCATTTAGCAAGTATTTGGAAAGATACCAAAGACACAGTGAAAACAAAAGAGATTAATCTATGCAACAAACTAAAGCAATAATACCCCAAAATAGATCTTCAACTGCACACCTCCCATTCCTACACTTTGCAGCTTTCATTTAAACAAAATTATATTCATTAATTCCCAGATTATGAAACAGACATATTAGATTCAATCTGCAACTGAATCAGTGTTAATTTTCCGATTCCTAATTCTACAAATGAAATGCCACACTTGAAAAAAAATTAAATGTAACTTGTAATATTTGGCTTTCAAGAATCAGTAGCTACAAAATGTTTACTTTTGTCAGCTACTAAATTACAATACATAGGAAGGGATATACCAAATAAATTTTGAAAATGCAAATAGAAGTATCTCTTCAGTACATTTTCACACACAAAAATCTCTTCATTGGTCTTGTGAAGTTACGAAAAGTTCACAAAGCTAATACCGGCATAAACAGACAATTTCCTGAATGTATAAAGGAGGTCTCACATTAGCCTGATACTGCTCCAGTATCACATGGCCTGGAAACTCTGGCTCAGGAACTGATGCAAATTTCTTGATAATATCTTCAAGAGCTTGAAGACCCGCCATTCGTAACTGGTTGCTGTGATCAGTTGCAGCCATGAATGCCATTCGAATAAGGTCAGAAAGATGGAGTACCAGGAAGTCATCTTGGGAACAAAACAGAAAGAACTATTTGATAACTTAAAAGATATCTGACATGTTGGCTATTTGTAATATTTTCCTCATTGACATGTACAAATTTTATGTATTCTTTTTCAAAGGTAAACATTTAGGTTATGGAAAAAGGCAGGAAAGAATGTAACTTATTTTTCTTCTCTCCCCCCACCTTCCCCCTTCCCAATCATCCCTTAAAAATGATAGAAGAACTTTCATTCCTAAGACAATCTTGAACACAAATTTGAAATGACATATACACAGGAATTTGAGCATCTTAGTACAAGGAATAGAGTAACTTAGCAGAGAGTAGAATATTTAAATAAAGCTTGTTTTAGTGATCCTCCATCCTACAGAAAATCTTCACAGCCCTATGCTTATAGCGACCCCTGCTGATAGAGGGAAATGTCTCCAAGTTTAAACACTTAAAAACTGAGCATGCCTCTCGTTCTGCTCTCAAAAGCCACATCCAAGGCTGTACACAAGCAGCACACAACATACAGAAAAGAGCAACACATAACTCAGTAACCTTTCTGAAAGGGTTATTCTCCTCAATTTATTCATTTTATTTCTTTCCTTAGTCTCAATTTGAAAATACCTGTACAGGTATTTTGTGATACTATACAACTAATAAAAAATACATATTTAAAAACATAACATCCAGGATGACTAACAAAACCCACAAATTATAAAAGCTCTACCTATTTTCAAGTAGTTTTTCAATTTTTTTCAGAAAAGTTTATTTCGTGGCTGAAAGTTTTCAGAGGCACGTTATAAGACTGACAACCACATTTTAGGACATTCGCAATATTCATCCTACATACACAAAGTCCTCATGAGCATTACATGAGTGAAAGTGACCAACCACTATGCACCAGAACCAATATACACAGACAACTCAAGGACAGAAACCTCCTACTGTTAGAAAAAACATTTCTCCAAAAAACTGTGTAACCTGTGACCTCTCAATTCTGATCCTCTAACTCATAAATGCACCTTCAAAATGTGAGCTTGAAATGTGAATATTTGTCACTTTTATTAGGTACCCAAAGAATTAACTTTATAAAGCAGCTGTGTCCCTGTGTTATTCTAACTCTGTCCCACAACCCTCTCTCTGCAACCACAGCAGTAATTACCTGGCCTTATCTCTCTTTTCTTTCCTAGCACCCCTTTGGTCTGGGGATGTTAAAATCATGGCTGACATCTAATTCATTGCTGTCATTACATTACACTCAGAAACTGTTCTCAGCTCACCCTTAGCTAGACATTTACTGCTTCCATTTCAGACTGGAGAAAAGGTTTGCAAATCTAAGGGCTTTAGTTTTTTCCAAGCAGATTAGTCTGTGAGAATTTATATTCTCCAACAAGTCTCATTCCTTGTGTTCATAGCATGGTTAACTACTGTGTGGTTATGAAACTACAGTTTTAATGACTTTTGCTAGCCCTTTCCTTTGGTTTTAACCATTTGAATGAAAGGATAACTTTCAAATTCTTTTTCTTGGCTGTGTAAACTTAAACTTTAAAGAAATGTCAAAAATAAAATAAAATAAAAAATTAAAACCAAAAACCAAGACATGCACATTCTGTAATTACTTTTGGGGTTTTTAAGCCTGGCTGAACGAGCCAATGCCAGATCAAAGTGTGCCTTGTTGGCATTTTCACACAGCATGATAACTCGGCACAGACAATCTGCTGCAAACACACGAGTTGCCCAACGAGGTGCTACAGAAGGCTTGGATTTATCCTCTTCACCCAAGGTGGTAAACATTGTATCATCATCCATCTCATCCTTCTTCTCCGATTCTTCATCCTTCCCTCCTCCCAAAGGAGTTGCAGTGCTCATGTCTACAACAGACAACAATTAAAAAGAAAAATCCCACTCTTACAATCCACAGAAGGCAGCTAAGGACATATTCAAGACTGACTTACACACTAATTCTTCTGCTGAAACAATGTTTGTAAAAGTCTCAAAGGCACAGGAAAATAAGTGAAAGAAACACTTTTCGTCTTTAATCTGGGTTATCTTGTCCTTTATTTGGCTTAAATGGTATGAAATAAATTCCTGTAATGTTAATTCTCCAGATACCAACCACAGCTGAATCCCATATCTAAATGTCTCAGCTTTGAAAATGAACCTATTAAATTGCCAATAAACAGAGTAATGACATTACCAGGCTCAGAATCAAAGCTTGGCTTTGAACTATTTCAATCTCCTGTCTCAAGTGAAAGCTAGAGTGCATGTTAAACTGAATCAAAACTACAAAATTCCATGCCATGGGATGGATATCCAGCCAAGCAGGCAGTTTACGGCACCCATAATGTGATTAACATTCAAGAAACTCTCTTCTCTAAGTGTAGCTAGGCGACTTCATTTCAGAAAATGAAACTACCTCAGGGATGACTTTAAAAGACAAACCAAAATACGACAAAAAAACCCACAACTCACCAAACACGCATTTCTACTATCCAGAGCACATAAAATCTCAATGACAAGGTCTAATTTAGCAAAACGCCAAGATACTGACTAAAATTACTCTGGCAATAATTAGAGGAGAACAAGTAGAAATCATTGCAAGGGTAACCAACCCCAACTATGGGGTCTAAATTTAAGCAGCTGAGGAGCAAAGACATTCAATAAAGAGAGGAAGAGACTATGGCAAATCAAACAAAGATGATGCCAATTCACAAGAGTGTTTTGAGAAGGCATCTAGGACCTTACGCGTCTGATTTGTAAATCTCCGTCTAAAAAGCAAATCAGATTCTGTGCATATACCAGTTAGCTGGATCAAAGGAGTTCAATTATGAAGTTGCTTGCTCAACGTACAGCTGACAAGTTTATTTAAATACAGTTCTCTCTGAAATCATTTCAGCTATTTATAAATAATAGATTGAATACCATGTTAAAAACTTTAAAACCCATCCCACATGAAATACGAAAAGGAATGTCAAATTCAAACTTGAGAAACCAGGTCCTTCTCACTGGGTCGATATGTGGAAACTACATTACATAAAGAAATCATAGGTAGCATTACTCATCAGTTAACGTAAAGCTGGCAACGTTTAGAAAGAGCTTCACAATGAACTCAGAGTATGGCAATAAACAAGCATAAATGCAAAGGAAATGAGCAGAATCTGCGTCACAACCATCCTACAAGCAGAAAAACATGAATAAGGTCTCAGAGGACAAGATCTATGCAAAGAAATCTGCAAAACTGAACAACAAGCAAAAGTTTCATCACCATGGTAACCCATCATCACACAAGTAACTCATAAAACCTCATCAGATAAAGCTCAGAGCTTATACAGCACTCTTCTTTCTGTATGGTCCTGATATATAAAAGGCTAAAAAGAGTATGACTGCTAAGATACTGAAATGTCAGAGCAATAATCACACTGCTTCTCCATTGGAAATCTTACTTCAAGGCAGCTAACTTTTCAATCTTAAGAGCAATGTTCTAAAACTTAATCTAACATTGATGATTTCTTCTAAGAAAGTTTTAATCAAAGTTCTACACACAAGTTACATCTCAACTAAGATAAAAGAGAAGCACCACACAAATATTGCCAGAAGATGCTAATATTAAGGACACTCTGACCTTTATGTGAACAGAGAACATAGAATACTTACCACTGGAAGCTGCAAGGACATCCTTACAAAGCATCAGCCAGTGAGAAAGGTTCTCTACTGCCAGTGATGAAAGCATATGTCCCAGAGTATCATGGATATCTGAGCACAGCTTCCGATCAGTCTCCCGATCCAACATTCCAAAAAGGACACCTTCAAGGCCTGTCTCTGTTATATTAATCCCCTGATGCCGGGAATGAGTGTCTCGCCGAGAGCCAGCTCCTGGTGCAAAAGGATTGATATCTGCAAAATGATAATGAGAAATCTTTGTTGAAATCCGTAACTCCATTTTAAAATCTGGTATAACAGACTAGAATCGGACATTGTGTATTTGTGTGTGCATTTCAGACAATGATACACCAAGATGTTACTGAATTTCTTCTGTACAAACACTACAAAGATTTTAATACAGCAACTCATTTAATTTGCTTTCTGCAAGGCAAATAACACCTCCTAGTATTATTTTAAAAAAACCCAAACAAAAAACCACCCAAAACCAAACAAAAACCTTTCAAAGCTAAACTTGAGAAAAAAATGAAGTTGTAAGTGAAATTCAAGAAGCATGAGTGCAGCCAGAAGTTATTTGAGCTGGAAGGGATATACTTAGGGGGTTTTCTGTTGTTGGGGGTTTTTTCCCCTCTCACACACATACGTGCACTCAACTTTTTTGTAAGGCCACATGAAAGAAGTACTTACTGATGGCACTGTTTTCCTTTTCTCCAGCATTTTTCACTAAGCTCATGGCGTATTCACAAACCTCAGCTGCCTCTCTCTGCGCAAGCTGTCGTAAACACGCAACTGCAGCCCGGCGAAGCAGCAAGTGGGAGCTGCACAAATGAACCTACAAATCAGAACCATTACAGGCGAGTGAACAGCTGCACCCCAATATCAATAAATCAGCACTGCTAAGGACTAACAGCATTCTATTTTTCAAACATATGCCCATGTGAGAGCTGCTGGGTGCCAAGCACTTTACAAGATTATTGAAAATTCAGAAGTAAGCATTTTTTATAATGTACAAATATGAAAATAAAGCTGGCATATTCAGAGCTGACAGCTGTTTTCTGGTTAAAGAGATAAGAGCTTAAATACGGGAACTGCTGCACCAGTGATTTTGACTAATTATATTTGCCAATCTGTTACACTCCCCATATTTTACTATAGCTTTAAATCGTGTTCTTTTAAACGAAAAGCCATAATTAGGTGCACCACAAATGATAACTATCAAAAACTTTTATTTCAAATTCGTAGGAATTTATGGAATACATTTTTATGGATGCCTCTCAGTAAGACAGCTTCATATTTCTTTACTAACCAATACTGGCTTCTAATTCCTTTTGAATCACTTCAAGTACAAGCAAATACTTTTCTTAGAGAAGAATTGTGCATGGTCTCTATTTTCCCAAGAGTATGTAGCTGCACAGAGAACTCTATGTTTTTCCACAGTGGAAGAGAGTGCACTTTAAGAAACTCTGATTCTTTATTTACCCAGGGGAATTTGTTTTTAATAAGCCAAATACACATGTGCTTTTTAGGTACTAGGTTATTATGCAGATGGAAATTCTTTCCTAAATGAAAGGGCTGTATAGTTTCTAAAACACTTTAACAGTAGATCTTTATTCCACATGTGAATATACAAGATTTTAGTCCTGAAAAAACAAGCAGACTTTAAAGAACCTCTAAATATCACACTGAGTTTGTTTTAATGGAACTAAACCACAGAACTTTGGGAAATTTAATTAACGGAAACAGTATTCCCCATTTTAAGTTACAAAACAAACAACTGGTAGCTATATAGCCAATGGAGGAAGAAGAAATGAAGCTAGATTGGGGAACTGTGTGGTTTAATTTTGATACCTGGCATTAACTCAATTTAAAAGTGAGTCAGAAAACAATTAAGTTTCTTAATGGAGCAGGTAAGGCAAACTTTGCCTACGTATCTATGTATCTGCAGTATAAATAAATGTGCAAGACAATTCAGAGGAAAACTTGCCAAACTAAGTATGACTTGGAAGTAAGGAATATGAGAAAACAGAAGAAAAATTGCTTCTGTTTAGCAGACGACCATAAAGGCACAGGAAAGAGCCATCAGAAAACCCCTGGAAAGTTTTTCAAGACAGCACTGGTCATTCCTGTATGAACATCATTGTAATATGACCCACAATACTTGGAGTAAATGGTTACAGGGATCGCTTGTTGTGGTGTACATACTATTTGTACAAAAGGGCATACTACTTTTGGGTACGCTGCACTCCATGCAAAATTTTGTGAAAGGCCAAGTGACACATTCTAGGAACACACTTCACTCCCAGGAGTGCTCCACAGTAGGAGGGGGCAGGGAGCAAGGGTCAGTGCTTGCTGACGAGCATGTACACTGAGAGGATGTCAGACTAAGAAAAAGGTCCAGTGTTGACCTAAGTAGGATGACACTCCTCCAGGTAACACAGACCCATCAGTTCCACAAAGAATGACATGAAAAACTGTCAAAAAAATGTCACAAAACAGTCAACAGGCACTGGACTGCAAAACCCTCTAAAAAATTTTCAAATAGTAGTAACAATAACAAAAAATTATACCAAAATGTACACCCACACCCAGCACCTTTCCTCTTACAGTCATACTGGGTGTTTTGGGTTCCAGCCTCAAGCCAAGACTTGCTGACAGAACATTAATAGAGGGAGAAAACAACACTAACAGCAGCAACACAGGAATTTGAATGTCAGCATCTACTATACTGAGTGGTAAAATAACTCCAAAATCACCTACTTTTCTCCAGCTCACCCACTTCCCTTTGTGAGTGCAATGAGTTGGAAGAAACAGCATTTTGGCATCTTTTCACCCAGTCGTATAAATGCTTGCTATCTTATCCTATCGAGGGTGAAAGAGAATCAGACCCTATGACTTCAATTTGGGCAGCATTCTAAAAAGATCTAAAATGGACTGGGGACATGCATCCTTTACTACACTCTAGTGGTTTTGCAAATGTGACTTGCTTATAACATACAGGCATACCTGACATCTTGCTAAATACTTCTATCCCCTGCTAAGCATGCACATAAAACTGAAGAACAAAAAGGATGCATTTTGTACTCACACAAAGACTGGGAACCAGACTGGATAGGTTGACATGCCGTGGCGCAAACATATGAAGCTGCTGAAGGCAGGATATGGCAGCTGCCTGAACAAGCGAGTCTGAATGGTCTTGTGTGATTGCACATCCCACCAAACAGGAAGAACGGATTGTTGAAATTGTAGCTCCATTACCTAATGATGTAATACAATAACCTTGACACAGCACAATTTTTGTATGGCAACTTTAGGCTTTAAACCTCTGAGAAACATGAACTGTTAGTGCTTCAAAGTTCACAGATTAACATGCAACTTTTCTGGATTCCTACTGAAAACTAATATCTACACAAATTCAAAGAACACTATGGAGTACTTCATTATCTTTTTTGTCCTGTCCAAATGAAACCTTGGATCAATTATCTTCAGTCGGAAGTATTTTTCCCAAGACATGAAACCTGAATTTGAATTCTGAAAGTCTCTTTCATTCTATTCATACGGACAACATTTCATGCACCAAACCATTTCCTACAATATCGGATAACTTTTAAGCTATCATATATGCTTATATATGATATATATGTGCACATAATTTTAATTTGCTCCAATAGATGAGTTGCATTGCTATAACAGGACACGAACTCTAAAGAACAGTATTTGAAAAATAATCCCATTCTGTATTTTGAGAATTAACCTGCATCAGGTTTATAGAAAATCTTGAATTACAGAAAAAAGTAACCTGCGGAAGACATTCTACATAAGACATTGTTTAGTTAAAAAGTGAGTGAAGCTCCAGATCAAAAGGTTAACACACAGAAAACAGAAACACAAGTTCAATTACAGCATCTAGAAACTCTTCATAGCTACAAATTAAAACCCAGTTATTTCAAGTTTCACTAGGCACTGGTTCTCTGGCAGTGCATCAAAGACCACCCTATAAATATTTTAAAAAAGATGACACTTGGAGAAAGGTACAGCAACCCAAGAATATCAAGAATTACTGGAAATGAGTTATAGATAGGACATTATCAATTATGACAAACTTAAACTCTTGTGTTAAAAAAAAAGAGGAAAAAATCTTGCTTCTTGCCCTTCATGTACGCAAAAATATCATCAGCAAAACATGCAGCAAGAGTGTTCTCCACCTTTTACCTACCATGCAGATCTGCCATTAGCCAGAACACCACACAATTCTTTACACAAACCTCAAACTGCATTTAAAAAAGCCTCAAGTAGTCTTAAGTATGATCAGAAGCAAGGTTGCTTGCACAACTGTAACAGACTTTGTCACCACCACGCCCTCCCCACCTGCAACTGCAAAACAAAACTTTGTTTTCTGTAAGACTGCAATATATCATCTTTATACAAGCTGGATTTTTAGTTTTCACTTCAAGTTC
Organism: Psilopsiagon aurifrons; assembly: GCA_025447955.1. NCBI lineage: Eukaryota > Metazoa > Chordata > Aves > Psittaciformes > Psittacidae > Psilopsiagon > Psilopsiagon aurifrons. Next base: position 85,032 of record JAOEHY010030797.1, read on the forward strand.
CTACTAACCTTGCAGCTCAGGCCCAACAGTAGTTATTATAGCTCCAAGACATCGGCCTAGGCATTGATGCACTTCCGTATGTGATGGTGGAACAGTTAAGAGCAGAGTAAGAACTAGGGACAGAGTTGGCTCCACATACCCACGGTACATTGGTCCACTAGAATCTACTATCAAAGCAAGTGAATGGAGAGACCAAGTCTAGCAATCAAACAAACAAACAAAAAAAAGAATACTTTTCAGTAATACATTTAGGAAATTTAAATAATTTTGAATGCAGACTGTTATGTCCTTGCTTAAACATCTGTAGTTAGCTATTCTGACTCCAGATGTGTTTCAGAGGTCTCAATCTCAAGCAATCCCCTGGGAGTTTAAATAACTGAGGAAAAGAAAAAGAAGCTATGCAGTATATGTTCTGGCAAGTTAACAATTTAAACCAAGGTTGAAGTATGACTGTACAGTTACTGGGGGCTTCAGCTTCTCAGTCTGTGGGTATAAAGTGCCTGTACTCAAAGGTGGCACACAGCTTCCTACTGCTAAAGCATAATAGTCAGTCACAATTTCAGATTATCATTTCCTTGCAAATACTTGTGAAATTACCTGTTATAACAGGCAATTACAACATAATCTTTGAAGAACGATAATTACAGACAAGACACATGTTGTTACTCCAAAGAAAAAAACCCAAAGATGGTTGGGTTTTGGTTTGTTTGTTGGTTTTTTTTTCCTTCTGAAGTAATTCTTTTACCTATTCTTTTTTAAGTGCTTTGATAGATTTCATTACTGGAGGGGAAAAAGAAAAAAATAAAAAAATCAGTACTTTTCTCTCTGATATTAAACTTCTTTAAAGACAAATGTACTGGTCCATCTATCCATCTCTTCCTCTTACAGCAGCAGCTACAAACAGATACTTAAGAGCGAGTAAAGACAGACCAAGACACTGACCCCTCAAATGTCTCCTGGGAGAGTAAAGGCAATGCATTCTCCCAATTTTCAAGTATTTCCAACTTCAGAAACTTCATGAACTGCACAGTTTTTATATTTAATTGACAGCTCCAAAGGCATTCCTTTTTCAGCATTATGTTTTGGTCCCTTTGTACTCTACCAGCAACCTTTAGTCTGTCCTCCTATGAGACTTCACATGTCTACAGTCCATTGTGGATAGAAACTCCTCCCCACTTTTGCGTTATCTTAGACTTCACTCTTACTAGCTCCCTTTCTGTCCCCTAATTGCAGGAGGCTTGCAACAGATTTTGTTATCATAATATAACCCCCCAAAGATGACGTACTGCCATACTCTATTCACAGTGTCACATATACAGAAATTGCTTGGCAAAGAAAACTACCGCTCATGACCTGAGACTCCAGTAACTCATGTTAACCACTAACCAGTCATTAAAACTTTAATTTACAGCTAAGGTAAAAATAACACATTTTGCTTTGTAATTAAGGTAAAGTTAGAAATATAACCACAGTGAATTACTCTGGTGCCACTGACAAGCAGACACTTGTGAGTCTGAATTAACATTACCACTTGGCAACTGCTTCCCTAATGAACAAAGAGGTTACATTTTGATTGCAGTACATATTTGGGATTCTGTACTGTAGAAGTTTAGAAGTAAAGTTCTACTTTCTTCATGCTCCCTGGCACAAGAGGCATCCGTATGAGTTGGCTTAATTGTGACACTCTATTAAAAAACATCTGAATTTTTAATTTAATTTCTTTTTTTTTTTTAATTCTGAACATTTTATAGGTTCGTGATGATTATGGCTTTTACCTGGACTTCAGGAGAGGTTCCATCTTGTGCCAAAGCCAAAAGAATACTAACGCTAGTTTTCAAATGCTGTCCAGAACCTATTCCACCAACATACCGATGAAGACAGCCCAGAGCCAAAGAATGGCCTGTTCTTGATACAACATCTCGAGCAGATTTTAACCTACCAATGATTAAATAAAAGGAAATCATGTAATTCACTCAGTTTGTTACAAAGAACTCTTCAAGTACCTTAACAGTGCAAATGACTAACAGTTCTGCAGGCCTCCTTGCAAGATCCTGAAAAGCATTTACAACAAAAGCAAAACCAATGTACTTAATCCATATTAAACTGGATTACATATAAGACAAGTAGGGGTGATTTCAGATGAAGAAGAGTTTTGGAAGTGAAAGACTACAGGAAAAGAATCTAGTGCTTACCAGTGTTTCACAGCAGACTAATTTAATAATCAGAAAAGTCATTGCTAGACCACTGCAGTGAAAATGAATCAAGAATTTAAAAACACCACCACATACTGAGAAATGACAAAGAAACCCACAGCTACAAATTCCACTGAAAAGTCAACTGAGTAACTTTGAATGCAGCTGTTTTCTTCTACAGCTGAGTTTTGTGACTTTCCCAATAAAGCTTTTGTCTTTTTATTTTTTTAAGTAACGTTTTTTTAATGAAACTAAACCAGAATGAAGAGCATTCTGAATGATCTAGTTGCATGAAGTAGTGACTTGTTGAGTCTTTTACATAATACTTCTGCTTCTGGAATCATATCACATACGTAACTTCTCAATTAAAACCTTTTCAGGGGTTGTGAAAAAGAGAGAAAAGGCAGCTATCCTGATTAGAACAAAGAAAGGTTTGAGTTTTTTTTCCTGGATGTCTGTATATGAGAGGCAAGTGTGCTGTTAACCATCAGTGAACAACAAAGTAAATGAAAAATCTCAAACATAAAAAAATTACTTGACAGTGTCAACAAACTAGCAACCATTAGCAACCTGTATCCTAGATAAGAAACCAAGGAAATAGTCCCAGTAATAGAAATTCAAGGAAAGATGTAAAGGTGATGTACTTTATAACAAAATAAAATCATGGTAGAAGAGCTGGGCTGAGGCTATGTGCATACAGTCTGGCCAGCCAAAACCATGGGCTGTAGCCTTGGAGCAGGTGCATTCTGATTCATAGACAGGCTGATGTCTCAAATTTAAGCGAAAAATTGGGAAACATTGTCTTGGTATATCTACCAGGCATCTTTCAACAGAGCTGGGATAAACAACAGAATGGCGGGGGAAGGAAGGGGGACAGGAGGGAAGACAAATTATATCTAACCATTGGCCAATAAATAAATTATATCAATAAGTAAAGATGTTTTGATAAAACAGATTTACCATTGCACAATTTGTATTACAGACATACTCAGCGTAAGCAGCATTTATCTATCTATCTGAAGCCGTTCACTTTCAAGTAACTCATCAAAAACTATTCATTGGTAGAATTTCACATTCCAACTAGTTAAACAACTCAGCTTTCATTCTTGGAAGAATCACATTAAATAAATCAAAAGACCCTGTTTTACAGTTTGTTAGATCTACATAGTCATAGCAATCAAGCATGAAGAGGAGAGAAAAATCAGTATGGTATTTAGTAGAGGAATCTTCCAAACTGCATTAAAACGTAATTTTTATTTCCTTTTCTGAATCAAAAACAACTTACTTATCAAAACTGTACTGAGCCATTCTAGCAATGAAAGACGCTTCTCCAACCACTTGAGCCATTCTGCCAAGAGCTTCACCTGCTGCACATCTCAAAATAGGGTTAGGATTATCAAGGGCACCCATTACCAGTGTCAGAGCAGATTTGCGGACTTCTTCTGGTCCTAACGTGCTTTTATTCTCAGCTAAACCCTGAATGAAAAAAAAAAAAAAAGAAAAAGAAAAAAACCATTCCAAAGCAGGGGAGAAAGGGAAGTCAACAAACAAGTTTACTGTACTTGAGATCTTCAATTAAAAATGAGGCACTTTCACTTTTTGTTTAGACTTGTGGTCATTTACCCTAAAATAAACATGCTGAAAAATTTTAAACTAGGATCAACAGCACAGTGTTATGTTTACCAACACTCTGCCTATTTCACGCACCAGAAGACGTGATGCACCAGTCTTTTTTTACCAAATGCATTACAGTGCTATATGCACTCTACTGGTACTAAATCTGAGCTAGCTTTATACAGGATACCCCAGAAAAAGAGAAGCTGTAAAATCTAACTGCAACAATCTTTCTGTGAGACAAGGAAACCACAGCTCAGTTATGTTTCTGCAAGAATCACTTAAATCAAGGACATTTTAAGTACATCAAGATATTTTTTACTTAATGATCACACGCTTGCAAACTTTTATACAGCCTGTTATATGAACATTCTACGGAACAATAAAATTAACCACTGCTTCTGCAGCTTCTTCGGTTGCTATATTTCATTAATAGTACATCACCTCCCTCTACAATTTTCACGAAGTCTTTTACTTTGGGAAAAATAATTAAACATAGGTAAAGTATAAACACTGTATGTATTATAGAGGAAGAAATTAATTCTCATTTTCTCTTCTGAAATACTCATTTCAGGCAAATTTTGACAATTCTTTGGCCATTTAGCATGACATTGAAAATTCCAGGTATCAGTCTCAGAATCTACTTTTCAACTTGTAGCAACATCATTCATGTTTCTAAGAACAAAGCAAGAGAGATGGTGTTTTGCCAATGTATTTTGCCATCAACCAAAGACATGCAGCCTCATTAACAATCAGCTTAAACTAGGCAGCCAATTTTGTATGGCAAAAGTGAGACAAGAAGAAGCTCATCCAATCTTTAGTTACAGGCTGGCACATCTACAACGGTAGCTTTCTCAGTGCACATGACTTAGTTGCTCTGAAGATGAACAAGTATGACAATGACAGATGTTGTCCAACAGATTCATGAACTAGAAACTATATAAAATAGCATCAGGAAAAAAGGAAACTCTTTAAAAAAATTGCCTAGTAGAAAGTCTTACACTCTAAGACAGTGTTCCACAAAGCCTTGAGGCAATGCAACACACTGAAAGCAAGTATTTCTGAGGGATGTTATTTGCGACTTGCTGTCATCTAGCTACCTAACATGATGGCATGAGGCTGGATTTCCAAATGTAGATAGAGAACACAGACCTGTAACTGAAGTCAGTGGGACTAGACATAAGCATCGACAATTCTATGCAAAATTAGGAAGTCTTAAGAAAAAATTAAGACACCCAAATTGGAAACCCAAATCTCTTTTTGTTTTTATTTCTATGAGCCTCATCTGCACAATACTCTATGACACAAGGGTCGTTTTGAGAACATATGACAATGTTTTTAAATCCACCAGTACAGTGCAAATAAAACTACAGGTCTGAAAAATTAAGAAAGTTTAAATACTATAGAATGCTGACTACATCTTTGCTCTGTACTGATAAATGCAGACAAGAGCTCATGCCAATATCTGAAAAAAAAAACCAGTTTTGGCATTTTCAAACTTTTGGATGTATAAGTGGTAACTTTAGTAATTCTTCTAACAACCTTTTGTATGGGCTACAAATCGATGAATCGAACTGCTGAGCTTTGGCACCCATTACAAAGTCACAAGTTTTACCTTCAAGGCACTAAGAACAGCAGTAAAGATATTAAGCTGCACAGCTTGCTGGCGAACACCTTTAGCCTGCTTGACACATTCAGCAAAGTGATCCAACATCTGTAATCTAAAACAAAGGCAAAAACATAGTTTTAAAGTGATGTTCTTTAAAATACAAACTAAAACACAGCTGGTAAAAAAACCCCACACATAAAAAGGCCTTTTAAGTTGAGTCACAGAAGTTACGCTTCGCACTTGCAGCACAGAAAGCCAACTGTATCCTGGGCTGCAGCAAAAGAAGCGTGACCAGCAGGTTGAAGGAGGTGATCCTGCCCCTCTACTCTGCTCTCGTGAGACCTCACTTGGAGTATTGTGT
>JAOEHY010030798.1:0-26497 GCA_025447955.1 Psilopsiagon aurifrons
AAATCTTTGAAGTGAGTGTGTGTCTTTTAGGAATTCACTGTTGGAGTCTCTTCCTTCCTTCTTTTTTACAGCGTAAGGTAGGCCATGGGCAAGCTGTAGCTGCACATTATAATGAGCTTCAGGAAGTTGGATTGGAAAAACGTAGCCAGTCTCGCATATTCTACCTCCGAAACTTTAATAATTGGACAAAGAGCGTCCTCATTGGTAAGCTTCCCTAACTGATCACTTAGACTTTCATAAAATCTAACTAATTTTTTTATCAAAATGTAACTTTTTTCTGCTCTCTGATATTGATTGTGACACTGTCTCCTAATACATAGTGAGATTTTCAAGTGCAGTAAAATACAATTGCTGGAGTGCCAAATGTGTGCTAAAGGTTTAAAGATCAAGTGATCTGAAAACTAGAAAAAGTTCATACTGGAAACTGCTCTTTGTGACGTTTTTAAAGATAAAGGCACAGCTTTAAATAATAAAGAATCTGGCCTTCTTAGATTGAGCTGTTATTTAAATCTATCTCAAATAACTTCTTAACCTTTTCCTAAAACAGTCTGATCTTGGATCTCAATTAAGCAATTCTGCAGGGAACTTGAACTCAGATATTTTTCTTGTGCCTATTGTCAGCAGTGTAAAAGATTAAAAACTAGGGGGTATAGTTCTTTAAGAGTCAGCAGCTTTTTATGAAAGGCAAAATCTGCTGTCCCACAAATTAATTCCAAAGTGAGGAAATGGAAACATCACATACCTCCAAAGAAATTAATTATTGGCACGACACCACAGATTCATGAAGAGGGACCTATGCCAGGAGATGTTGGCACCATTTGTCTTATGTGCTGCTTTTTGTTGTGTTGTGTCAGAGCAGTTGGAAGCAATATTTAGATTTATATAAAGCTGTTCCTGAAGCCTGTGTTGAAGACTTTCGGTTGTGATGAATTTCAGTAGTGTGTTGTAGATGTATCGGAACATATTTCATGTCTCTTACTGTGAAGAAAAGTTGCTAGCATGCAGATATGTTTCACGTAATATGCCAACATCAGTCAGAGATAATCTAGGCAGAGTGAAGTTAAATGAAAAAATGAAACTGTAGGGCAAGAAGACAGCAAGCAAGTAGCTAATGTTATTGCAAGACATAGGAGAGTGAGTGTAAAACGTTATGCATTTATGTAATGTGACCGCAAGGAAATGTTGTGGCTGAAGCATTTAATTGGCTTTTACTTTTCTGCAGAAGGCTTTCCCATACTTTGAGATAACATCTGCCTTCATTATAATGGTAATGAAAGGGAACCTTGTTTGCCTACTCAAACACAGAGTTTCTTTAGTGGTGTGCAGTTTTGCCTTTGTCTGCAGGGAAACAGTTCAGCGCTCCAGTTGCATTACATGCAAAGCACATTAAGCACAGAAAATATTCATCTTCTCCATAGTTTTAAAATGCTGTGGTTCCTTTCATCATTAGTGGTTTCTAAAAAGAGAGATGTAAGTCTAATGCTAAGAAGACTTCTAGGCAAAGTAAATTTTGAGATGTTTTAAAAATCTCACACCCTTTTGGTTCTTCAGGCTTCTCTATACAATCCAAGTGAATTACAGAGACCTGTATGTGAATTCTCTCTTGTTGTTTTTCTAGGTGAATTTATAGACCGGGTACGACGGAAAAAGAACGATATAGCTGTTCTGGATCTAGGATGTGGCAAAGGTGGAGACCTACTGAAATGGAAAAAAGGCAGAATTAAAAAACTTGTCTGTACTGGTAAGAAGACAAAATAACTTCCCAGGGAAAGTCCATTAGTGTTTTATGGGTGCATCTCAAGTCTTTTCTGAATTCCTTCTTTCAGTAAGCCCAAGAATGCAGTAGTATGCCTTCTGTCAAAAAGTCTTCTATTGTCTTATAATCTGAAGACATCAACTTGATTGCCAGCATAAATATAAGAAACTTTGATTTTCTGTGTAATAGCTTTCTGTTCAACTTGTTACTCAAAACTAGTATCACTAAAGAGTCACTCTATTGCCACAGATTGTTTTAGGCAAAGTGTAGCACTGGGAAAAAGACTGATGTGCTGTATTTCGTGTCTTTTCGCACACATACTATCTTGCAGTATTTTTTAACTGTTGTGAAAACACACAAAGATTGCATTAACAAACAAAATAAGCCTGTTAGTGTTGTGACAGAAAATGGTTTGGGGTGTTAGAATCAAAGAAAGACTTTCAGAAAGGGGAAGAGCTGAAAACGGTTTAAAAAAACCTCTCTTGTTTAAATAGTTTGCTTAGATGTTGGGAGGGAGATACCATCTTCTTTTTTCCCAAGTATAATCAGAGGAAGTATTACTTCGCTTCAAATTTAATTAGATACCAAATTTCACAACGTCCTTTTAGTGTGAATTATTCTGGGATATTCTATGTTTTACAGCTCTTTCTTGCCTCGTTCAATTGACAGGCTTCAAATACAGTTAATTAATTTACTTACAAAGTTCTCATGTAAATTTATTGCATATTGTTAAAAAATCTGCAAGCTGTCATTATTCAGTGAAACTCAATTCTGGAGAGGAACAGTCTTAAGAAGAAAATTAAAAAACAATTCCCATGATGATTACTAATATATATATATCTCTCAGAAATAACTGTATTTCAACTTCCTGTATATTTGAAAAAAGATGAAGAGCTTTTTTTTTTGAGAAACCCTGAGGGCCGAACTGTTTTAGCTGATGTATACTAGACACTTTGTGCTGACAGCACTTAGTATCAATCATGTAGTATCATTACTTGAGATTTTGGAGGCTTGCTTTGTGCTTTTGAGGGTGGAAGCTTTCTAAAATCTTCAGATTACAACTTTTGTCTTGAAATAAAGACTGAAAATCAAAGAGTTATAACCCAAATCCCTTCCTGCAAGTTAAATTCCTTTTCTACAAACTGTGTTCAAGGCCAGGCTGGACAGACTCTTGGGCAACATGGTCTAAGGTGAGTTGTCCCTGCCCATGGCATGGGGGTTGGGACTACATAATCTCAAGGTCTTTTCCAGCCCTAACCATTTCCAACTCCTAACAATTCTATGAAATTGGAAATACGAAAGTGGTTGTTTACACACGTTTGGTTTATTTGTTTTTCAAAATTTCTCTTCATATGTAGATATCGCTGACATTTCTGTGCAACAGTGCAAGCAGAGATACGAAGACATGAAAGCCCGATGTCGTTATAATGAACATATTTTTGATGCAGAGTTTATACAAGCAGATAGTACCAAGGTACAGTGCCTATGCTTTTAATGTTTTGGAGGTTTATCATTCTTTTGTTAAGCAAGTATAGGAAACAATGGTAGTGCTGTAATATTTTGGGCATGAATATATTTTCAAGATCAGATTGGTGTACTGTCAAGAGAATCAGCCAAATGGGTTACTGGAAAGTTGGTTTAAGATGTAGTTTTATTACTGTTTTACAGTGTAACATTCTTGAAGCCTGAATGTCTTTTTCAGATGATAAATCTGCTGTTTTCAGTTCCTTTCAGTTGTCAAGAGGAAGGGAATGATTACTTACCTCTGGAGTTCTGGGAACCAGCAGAATGTATTTTTATGCTGGAAGGAGTAAGGGACATATTCTGATTTGACTTGTATATTTTGCTTCTCCCAGAATTTTTTTTGTTTGTTTCTAACAGCATTTTAATTACTGTAATGCTTATCTTCAAAACTTGTCTTAATAGAGCAGATTTCTTAGGCTGTCTGGAGGTGATGGTGAATACATTACTGAGGCTTAGGAGGTGGTCTTGTAACCAGCACTACTTCTGCCTTTTAGAAATGCAGGCTGAAGGATAGAGCCTACCTTCAGAAAGGCTGAACCTGTTCTTCTAGCCTTGCAGGAGGGGTTGTTTTCTTGGATTTTTGGTTGCTTCTCCTTCTCAAGAATACAGTCTGTTGCAAATTCCTCTCAGCTCAAACATGGAGGAGAGGGGAAAGACCCTTGACCAGGAAAGAAAGAGATATTTCTATGTTGCTATTACAGCTTAGTCTTAAATACGCATCCATTTTCTGTTGCATGCATTGTCCTACCTGTCTGTGCACACAAAAGTTCATCTCCCTGACTGTGTCTCTGTAATCTATATTGTATATAGTGCAAAATCTCATTCTTGCAGCTTGTCTAATTCTGCCCACCTCTGTTTCTCAGTTTCCGATTTCTTTCTCAAAATGTAGAGGGGGAGTAAACAGATCAATTGCTATGAGTATGTGATGTGTCCCTTCTTTGTCTTGGCACAGACAGAACATTGACAGTATGTGGGATGAACTGATAGAGTCTGGGAGTGAGTGGGTGGATGGAAGTCTGGGAGAGAAGAAAACTTGGGTAGAACTGTTAAGTATGAAGTATTTTAAGTACAGAATCCACATCATAGTCGTTGGGGAGAATTTGTGAGCTCCTGTGTTACTTAAGGTGGCCAGTAGTATTGTATAAAGGAAGCCTGCGCAAAAAGAATTAGAGAACTGCTGAATACAGGGTCAGACTGTGGCAAGCTTTAACCTGATAAATTTCAAGGGCTCTGGAGTTCTTCAGAGTAACTGGTTATTTTGTCGGGGCTGGGGAGGAGTATGTTGGTACATATGTATGTATTGCATGTGAGAATACAAATACAGCTTGCTGGACAGTGCAAATTGCTATACTTTAAACAACTCCTCCTCTCCATTATATGTTTAATGGGTCAGTTCTTATGACAGAGACTTACTAAACAGAAAATTAATTTTATAATTGTTTTCTGCTAGAATAGTGACTGATTATAAACCCTCAGCAGTAACATATCTCTGGAAACTGTTAGGTAACTAACCTTGGGGTTTGGCCTTTTGGTGTAGTGGTGTTACTTGAAAACATGAAAGGAATTTGGGGACATGAAAACTTTGAAATGTGTGTGTGCATTCTTGTTCCCTGATGTTGCCCATGGATTTCTGTGTAGTAGAGGACTTAACTCTTTTTCATCTTGCTCTTGTTGAGCTTGTAAAGGAATGGGGACTGAAAGGAAAAGCTTTAAAGAATTATAGGAGTAGTGACTTTGTTGGAAGACTTAATTGAATTATGCTTGGCTTTGTAGCTTTTGTCACACACTTTTTTCTTTTTAATCTATTTCAGGATCTCTTGTCTTCTAAATACAGTGATCCAGATATGCGCTTTGACATTTGCAGCTGTCAGTTTGTTTACCATTATTCATTTGAGACATATGAACAGGCTGACATGATGCTTAAAAACGCCTGTGGGAACCTCTCTCCTGGAGGGTATTTCATTGGCACAACTCCAAATAGCTTTGAACTTGTGTAAGTGCTTTTATATTCTGTTGTTCAAAAGTCTGTGAAGTATTGTGAAGTGATAATCATTCTTACACTGCTCTGATATGTTTGTGCAAACAGGCAAGTTTTTTTACAACAGTTTTGGATTCTAGTCAGGAGAATCTCACTTGTGAACTTAAACAGATAAATCTGTACTAACCCTTGTCTCTTGCATCTGTGGCTCTTCTGCTTAGAGTGTATGTAGATCTTCATACATAAACTCTCTGTAATGACTTACAGCAGAATAGCCATAGCCTGGAGAATGACTGTCAGGGTTTTGCTGCAGTTGTTTCAAGAAGCATAGTTTGTCCATAGAGACTGTCCCTTTAGTCCTTAGGATGTTGTATAGAAATGATAAACTGTTAAAACCTAGTATGCATCTTCTAATTTCATTGTTTCTTTGCCTTGTTCGGTAAGGGAGGTGAGAAGCTAGAGAGATCACTGAATGCTGTAGTATTGGGAGAAACGTTTTCAGACCTCTTCTGCTTTTCTATGCTTGTTAAATTGTCTGTAAGTTTTCTATGCTTGTTAAATTAAAAACTGGTCAATTAATGTTTGATTATATCTCATTTTATAGAAAGCGGCTTGAAGCTTCAGAAACAAATTCATTTGGGAATGATGTGTACAGTGTAAAATTTGAAAAGAAGGGAGAATATCCTTTGTTTGGCTGCAAGTATGATTTCCATTTGGAAGAAGTGGTTGATGTCCCTGAGTTCTTGGTTTACTTTCCGTTATTGGAAGAGTGAGTGTTTGAATTCATTATGCAATGAAAGCTGTGAAACATAATAAGCATTTGTTTAGTTTGTCTTTGTGTGATACTTGCAGAACATTCTATTTTGGTTTTCTTATATTTTTCAGTTCTTAATTTTTTGTTGTTGCTCCAAATGCAGTGGTTTCTTGTGTTTCCGTAGACAGCTGTGATCTATCCATTGCACTCAGTTGAAAGTGCTCTGGTCAGAAGTTGTGAAGACTTAAACTATGTTTCACATGAGAATGCCTGTATCTGATGATCTGAAAAGTCTTTTCCAACTAAGTTGATTCTATGATATATTGGATCTGTCAGCAAACCTTTAGTGCTGTCAGATTTTTCTTCTTTAATATTAAACTTTTTTTTAAGATGTTCATTCTGTGTTTCTTTAGAAGAGTTATTTAGAATAATTTTCTATAGTCCTTCAGCAAGCTGCCTTGTATGTCATCTTCATCATGGTGCCTCTTCCTTGTCTTCTCCAACTTTCTTCAGGAAATTCATAGTTCATAGGATTTTTCCTACAACGTATCTTTTCTTCCTCTAAATCGCATTCATCTGTGAGCATGCATTTTGCTGTTACCTCTGTGTGCATTCAGATTTGCCTTTCCCAGCCTGTCTCCTGGGGTACAGACAAACGTTTCCATGTTGTGTGTTTTCATGTCATTCAAGCTTAGTATGGTAGTTAAACACTATTAAGCTTTCCCTTCAAACCTGTATATTTTCATACATTTAATTTGTAGTTCTCTATGACAGATACAGGTGTCAGTGACAGATGTTTGTAACTTCAGTATTGTATGACTACAGGGCCTACATACCACTGAGATATAAGGCACTAAATCTAGCAGAGAGAGGCTCATATCTGTAGACTTGTCACGGTGGTGATACTTCAGGGAAATTCATGTAGTCTATCTGGAAGTTCAAACAAAACTTATTTCTGTGTGTTGAGAGAAGAGATGTTTTTCTATTAAAATGTTTTTGAATTAAGTCTGTGTGGATTTTTGTTGTCCTGATTAGAAAAAGGTACAGTTTATGGTGGTAGTACATGTTTTTCATTTAAATGTCTACTAAGAAAGCAAATTCTAGAAAGAGTGTAATCCTGGTGAATACCATAAGATGTCACTGTGGCTTAAAATTGTTCTTTAGAAAATAAAACTACAATAATTTCATAGCTTCCCTAATTAAGCTTACTATTTTGACAGAATGGCGAAGAAGCATGGTATGAAATTAGTCTACAAAATGACATTTCGGGAATTCTATGAAGAAAAAGTCAAGAACGAGGAGCATAAAATGCTGTTACGGAGAATGCAGGCCTTGGAGGTAAATATGAAGTTAAGTTGTTTCATTTAAATAGTATTTTACATCTTGTTAATTATTTGTGCAATAATTGAAATTCCTCTTGTGACCACTGTGTATTAATTAAGGGCTACCAACAGAAGAACTAAACTCCTGTGACTGAAAGTGTGACTGGTGGGTTGACCTTGACTGGCTGTCAGATGCCCTCCAACCTGTTTTCTTGTTCGCTCTTCCCAACAAAATGCAAAGATAAGAGAAAAACTTTGTGGGTCAAGATGAAGACAGGAAGATTGCTTAGCAGTTACTGTCATAGGCAAAACAGACTGTCAAATTGGAGAAAATTAAATTAATTGCCAAAAAGGGAAAAAAGAGTAGTATGGTGAAAACCAGACGAATCTAAAGATACCTTTGTCCCTCTCAGCGCTTGTTCCCAGGCTCAACTTCACTCCTGACTTTTCTACCTCTTCTCGCCACCCTGTGGTGAAGGGCTATGGGGAATGGGATCTGTAGTCAGTCCATAGCTCTTTGTCTCTGCCTCTCCTTCCTCTTCACGCTTTTACCCTGCTCCAGCATGAGTTCCTCCAATGGGATACGATCTTCACAAACTGTTCCAGTGTGTGCTGTCTCTATGGGGCACAGTCCTTCAGGAACAGACCTTGTGTGGGTTGATTTTTCATGGGGTTGCAGCTCCTGCCAGAAGACCTGCTCATGGTTGGGCAGCTTTCCATAGGCCACTGCTCTTGCCAGAACCTTTCTCCTGTGTGGGTTCTCCACAGGCTGCAGCTTCCTTCACGTCATGTCTGCCTGCTGCAGTGTGTGGTCTTCTATGGACTGCATTGTGGGTATCTCTTCCAGTGTAGTCCTTGATGGGCTGTAGGGGCACAGCCTGCCTCACCATGGTCTGCACCATGGGCTGGAGGGGAATCTCTGCTCCTGAAGCACCTCCTCCTCTCCTTCTGCGCTGACCTGCAGGGTAGTTTCCCATCTTTCCTCACTCTTTTCTCACAGCTGCTGTGCAGGTTTTTTTATGTTTGCTTAAGCACATTTTACCAGAGGTGCTACATCTGTGGCTGAAGGGCTCAGCTGTGCCCTGTGGTGTCTCTGTTGGGCTGGTGGAACCAGCTCTGTCCAGCATGGGGCAGCCCCAGCCTCTTCTCACAGAGGCCACCTCTGCAGCCCCTGCTGCCAGTGTCTGGGCACCTGCACCCAATAGAGTGATTCAGTTTTGTAGACAAAAATTTCAGTTTTGAGGCAAATTTTTGTTTTATTGAGTAGTAAGCAGAAGCACAGGAATTGTGCCTAGTTTCAGGCAGTGGTAACCATAATCCATTTTCTTCCTCAACAGAGACTGAAAGTGGATCTTTGTGCAAGGAATTTCAATTGAAAATGGAGAAAGTATCTTTGTAGGAATAGAAAGACAGGCTGTATTTGTAGAAAAAAAAATGGTACTTAACTGTAACTCAGCTTATGGCTTTGCCCAGTGTTTCTGCTTTTTTTTATCCTCAAGCTCTTGTCCTGGATGACTTCAGCAGCTTCAGAGAAGCTTTTCAATGCCGTCTGTGAGGTTTTGATTTTATTCAGTTCTTTGTTCTTCCCTCCTCCCTCAAACAGTAGACTTTTTTCTTAGTTTTATGTGGGGAAAAAAAAAAATCAAGTCAAGTATCCAGTGACATATAAAACTAAGTCACATGGGCTGCAAGTGCACTTGACCATCCTTGTTGACTCTGAGAGTGATGGTGCTTTGTATGGGCTCATATTGCCAGTAACATGGTGACACAGCCTGTGACATATCAGCTTCATTTTTAGAAAAGTGGAAGTTGTCTTAAATTAGTGGCCCTTTACAATTGAGGGCTGCATTGCTAAGTACAGGCCATTATGTAGTGGTTAGAATCTTTAATAAGTATATACTGAGATCCGTGAGTTATCATGGTTTAAGCCCAGTTGACAGTTAAGTATCATGCAGCTGCTAGATTGCACCCCTGCCCTGCTTGGGATAGGGAGAAGAATTGGGAGAAGGTAAAAACTACAGGTTGAGATAAGAACAGTTTAGTAATTGAAGTTAAACAAGATGAAATAATAATAGAATAGCAACAATAATGTTTATTAATAGGCAACAATAAAAAAAGGGCAGAAATGAAAATTCAGAAAAAACAAGTGATGCACAGTGCAGTTGCTCACAACCCACTGATCAGTACCCAGCCCGACCTGAGCAGCAGTTGATCCCTTCTAGCCAGTTCCCCCTGGTTTATATACTGGGCATGGCATGCTGTGGTATGGAATACCGTTTTGGCTAGTTTGGGCCAGGTGTCCTGTCTCTGCTTCCTCCTGGCTTCTTGTGCCCCTCCTTACTGGCAGAGAAGGAGAGACTGAAAAGTCCTTGATCAGGGTAAGTACTATTTGACAACAACTAAAACATTGGTGTGTTACCAGCATTTTTTCTCAGACTGAAGCCAAAACACAGCACTGCACCAGCTACTAGGAAGAAAATTAACTCTATTCCAGCTGAAACTAGGACATAAGTATATATTAGCATTTAAGAATCGGTTATATACTTCTGTTACAGCTCCTGGGTGTTACTGAAGGATTTTAAGCATTCTGCTTGAGGTTTTACAGTTGGTCATTTCTTAGTACTTCTGCTTAAGAGATGCTGATTTGTTCAGCTGCTGTTCTAAAAGATTAATAGGTAATACTCGGAATGGGCTGTACACAGAGCAAGATTTTAATAGTTTGTTTCCCCTGTTTGGGGTCATGAGAAAGTTAGTTTGTAAATCCTGGGTGTGGCAGATTTTCTGCAAAGTGGGCAGTATCAGGCCTGATCTCGTAGGTACTATAAAGGAGAGATCTGAATTCAGAATCCTCTTAATTGTTGACTTCTGGGCTACATTGTGACAAATCCTTGACTGATGTGATAGATGTATGCAATTTATATTTTCCTTGTTTCCAATGTTCTCCAGCCATATTCTACATTTGGTGATTCCAGGCTTGTTTCTGATAAACCTGACGACTATAAACATGCAAAAGAGTTCATCAAAGATGGCAAAGCAAAGTTACCATTGGTAAGTTTCTTCTTACTTCAGTAGAACAAATGGTGTCTGAAATGGAGGTTGTGATCTTTCAAGCATGTGGTGCCTTCGTTTCAACTGCAGTGAAATTGGTATGAATGTCCCTATGCATGTGAAAAACCATAGAGCTGCAGGGCTGAGGAGTTAATCTCATTTAAGTCCCATACTCAATCAATCAATTTCACTTAACTTGGTAGGCACTAGGAAGTTTGTAACAATGCAAAAGGGAAAGGATATTTTGCTATTTTCCTTGGCAACTATTGTAACATAACTCTTCTTAATTTGAAGGATGTTCTTATTTATGGATCTTCACAATACTGATCTAAAGCTTTAGCTTTCTTCTTTTAGACCTCTGACAGGAGAACTGAGTTGGAACTAGATGATCTTAAGGTCCTTTCCAACCCTAACTGTTCTATGATTCTATGTATTTGAAATCTTAAACACTTTTGTCTATTGTCTTTTTGGGTAAAGAACATTCAGCTCCCTTCTTACATGATTTTATTGAAGTTCTGTAAATGCTATTTTTTTAAAATAGTTTTTTTTAATAGATCCTAGAATTAGGCTATTCTTATGTGCATAAAACTAAATCCATGTATTTCCACCCTTGATCTTATTAAATATGACATTCAGTTCACATTCTGGATTGGGAAGAAATTGTACTGATCATAACCTTACCTTGTACAAAACCTAGTCTGCTATCCTGTCACATATTTTTCTGCATTTCTTCTGTTTTGGCAGCTTGATTTATGACTTCAGAAATAAAAGAATATGAAACCATTCTCCATAGAGGTTTTACTAGATTTTAGATTAGTGGTCAAATTAAGTTTTTTTTTTTTTTTTCCTGTTTCTGGTCCTCTAATGCACATGCTACCTTTTTGAGCTTGCTGTCTTTCTCATGTTTTTTATAAACATGTTTTTCTTCCACTGTCCTAGCAGTACATGCCAATGTTGGAGTTGTCTGCAGCTGGTTCCCTCCCAGCCTTTCATTCTTCCATATTGGTCTCGGGATTAGGGGCATGATGGGCAGGAGCCTGCACAGCTGCTGTTCCTGGGAAGTGAGCAGGAGAACTGAGAGTGTCTACTATAATTTTTCCCCAGGAACTGCTGCCACTTGGCTTTTGTCTCTCCATTTATAGCCTGACTAGCTATTCAGGGTAGCATATAGCTGTGTGTTTGCTTGTCTGTGCAGTGAGGAGTCAGGCTGCAGAAACATTGCAAAGGCTTGATTTAACCTAACTATTCATGCTGAATAGTTCCTGATTAAGCAGTGTTGGCTCTTTCAGTCTGAACTTTAGGTCTTCTTTGTGTGTTGAGGTTCTTTGACAAGACAGAACCAAAATTGGAGACTAGTTCAAGTAAAGATTGTAGTTTTAGTAAAATCATATGGCATCCTATTTCATTGTCATAGATATAGCATGAAGCTGGTCAGTTTGAGTTTGGTCTACTTGGATTTTTCCTTTTTTAAATCATTGGTTTACCTACTGTTCATGTTCTGAATTTTTAGATTCTTATAGGATGTATTCCTTTTACTGTATGTAGAAAATTCCTGTATCAGGAGGGAAAAGAAACCAGCTGTCTGTATTTGAAATCTTAAACATTTTAAAAAGAAAAATGCTGCTTTTAAGAAATAAGCATGCGTATGGTCAAGTCAGACAAAAGACCTCCTTTGCCACCTGCTGTATCACCTGGCAGAGAAGAAATCTGCTTGAAAAAGACTTTTTTTTCACTAGTATTTTGAAAGATGAATCAATAGTTGGGGTTGGTCAGTAGGTAGTGTATGGGCTAAGTCATGCTCCCAGGGAAGACTCACCACAAGGGAATGGAGTGGGCAGAGTAGAAAACAGGCTTGTTGTTACCTCGTGCTTCTTAATTGGTAGGGTAGATGGCAGCAGTTTTTTACTTGTATACTTGCTCTGCTTTAATATGAAAAGTGAAGGTAGGAGTAGGTTTCCTGGGCTGCAAGGCAGACTCTTTTTTTTCAAATGTAAGTTGAACTAGGATTTACTCTCTTGCAAATAGATCTTTTGTGAGCTGCATGCAGTGTTCTCAGGGAAGGTGGTAGCACCATTGTATAGGGCCTCTTCTTGACTTCTCACAAGAGTCGGTTATCTTGGACTGGACAGCAGCTTGAGCCCAGGTCTAGTCACAGGGACGTGCGGTGATAGACCCAGCATGCTCCACACTGCAGAGGCATCCAGCCCCACAGGCTCTTGGGCCATTCTCTTATACCTGTGTAATTTAGGTGTGTTCTGCTATCTGGGGTGTTGCAATTCTGTACTGCTCTAGTTACTGGATTTACAAGTATCCATGGTAATGCTCTGTAAGTATCTACAATAACACTGCTCTTGTACCAGTAGCTAGGCAGTGTGGGGTGGTTAGAAGTTTGTCCGTGGAAGTTTGATTATCCTGAGTTAAATTTGTGTGTTATTGTTCCCTCTTTTTTTTTTTGAAATTGTGGTTTTGTTTTTTTGTCTCTCTCTAGGGAACTTTGAGTAAATCTGAATGGGAAGCCACAAGTAAGTATTGTTTTGAAAACACAGTATTGACTGAATGACTGCAATGGAAAGTGTGTAGAATAGCTTGTTAGTTACAGAGAAAAGCAGTATTTGAAATATTTTGCTTTTGTGCATTCTTAGCTCTTTTGTGAAAACGTACCTAAAACTGTGCTGGAATTTAATGCTAGAGTTACTCATTAGGAAGCCATAGCAGTCTTTATAATTTCAGTAATTTGCTAACAGGTTGTTTGGGCAGATTATAAGCTTGTTTGCATTTTGAAAGCTTCATCAAGTCATAGAGGAAGCTGAATCTTTAAATACTCCCATTTTCTTTTTTTAGGTATTTACTTGGTATTTGCATTTGAAAAGCAACTGTGAAACTTCATGTACTGGATGCAGCAAGAAGAGATCATATCCATGTGCAAGTTGGAATGGTCAGAAATCCATTGTGGCAACTATTTTTTTATTTTTTATTTTTTAATTATCAGAAGTGTGCAGGACACTGTCGAAAACTAGAGCAAGCTCCAGATTCTGAGTTACATTGCCTGTCTGTGACAGATGGACTTGTGTGTGTATATACGAGAGATTCTGAACCAGTCTTTTTAAGCATTTGTAAGCAATCTGCATGCTCTCAAAACTCATGCTTGAAGTTGACACAAGTTTATGTTAGAAACAAATGTTTTCTTAGCAGAAATGTTTGTGATTACAAGCTTGACCCTGCACTTTCTGAAATGGATGGAAACACTGTCGAATTTGTGCAGAATGAGGGCTTAAATATTGTACTGCAGAGCTCTGTTAATTCACAAGATACATTCACACATATAAGGTATGTCTACATTGCATGCACAGGTAAGTGGCAAGTAATACCCGAGTCAGTTCGAGCACATCTGTGCTGTGCTCAAGCCTGCAGT
This sequence comes from Psilopsiagon aurifrons, assembly GCA_025447955.1. Classification (NCBI taxonomy): domain Eukaryota; kingdom Metazoa; phylum Chordata; class Aves; order Psittaciformes; family Psittacidae; genus Psilopsiagon; species Psilopsiagon aurifrons. The sequence continues at coordinate 13,795 of JAOEHY010030798.1, forward strand.
GTAAATCTACCTTAGTAGTATTCAAGGTGTAGTTTACATGACAAAGTCCCATATTGTTCTTGTTTTTTTTGTGCTTGCTGATAAGTAGTGTTACTTCATGGTGCTTCCAAGATTAAACAAGCTTGTTCTGTACAAAACACCTCTGAAAGAACTAAATTTCTGAAGTTTTAAATCTGTCTTTTTTTTTTTTTTTAAATATGACTATGTGGTAATGAGTAACAGCTGCTGAACATAGATTACTGAATATTTTCTATTGACTCTCCAGACTTTTTGGCAATTTTAATGTCTTCTGGAAATTACTAGACAGATCTTGGGATATGTTTCTTACTTGCTTCCTGAAACTCCAAATGGGTGCTTGGCAGAAGGATGAGCTATTGGTGGTGATGGGGACCTCATTGCAGTCCTTAAGGCATTAGGAACACTGTTATGTACTGGATCATGAACCAAAAGGGGAGGCTGATAACATCTGAGGATGCTGGAAGTTCACTCAGGCAAGAAGGGCTGTGTATGTGTGTACGCAAACCAGTACATGGGGATAACAGTCCCCAAATCAGAGCCAAATACTTTGGGGATGTAATCTAATTATCAATAGGCAGAGTTATGCCTAACTACCATCTTAACTGCCTGTCAGTCTCTAAGAGCTGGCTTAGAATAAATTTCTGACATGGTGTTTGCTCTGCTTTTCACATGCTTGTAGGCACCTACTACTGAGAGAGTGTGAATACTTCATTTTTTTTTCCCTCTCCTCTATTGGGTTAACACTAGCTGTTGGCTGGTATAGTTTGCATAGAGATGAAATGATTAAATGTTGATGGTTATGAGTATTTTGAAAAGTCATAATAAGCCTAAGAAGGAACATTTCTGTTAGACTTAAGTGTTCAGATTATCTGAGTTTGTAGTTATGTTGTGTTCCCCTGTAATTAGGTCATACTCTTTACTCCATGATTCCTGATATATTTCTTTTTTTATTGTGTAGAAGAACACCTATAACCTTCACCAAGGCAGTAGAATCAGTGAGGTCAGCTGCTGAAACAAGGAAACCAGGACTCTTATCTGCTAGAATTAGTACTTCTGAAACTCACTAAAAAACGCTGACAATTTAGAAGTGCTGAAGTGTTATGTTGAAATTTGTGTGCATCAAAGCTAGTTTTGTTAGATTTCTTGTATCAATTTTCATTGAAAAGTACATTGTTTATGCTATTTTTGGAAGAAATCAGAATAATAAAATGAGGGGAAATAGTTGAGTGTCTTTCCTCTTTTAAGCAAATCTTAACATGTCAAAGAATTACATAATGACCTCTGGAGGGTCATCTGTTTCAGCCCCTCCTGCTCAAGCTGGTTCATCCAGAGCTGATTGCCCAGGACCATGTCCAAAGGGATTTTGAATTTCTTCAAGGACGGAGGCTCCACAATATCCCCGGGCAACCCATGACAGTGTTCAGTCACCCTCAGAATACAAAAGTGTTTCCTGATGTTTAGATGGAACCTCCTGTGTTTCAGGTTGTGCCCATTGCCTATGGTCCTGGTATTAGACACCACTGGAAAGAGCCTGGCTCCAACTTTGCACCCTCCCTTCAGGTATTTTTACACATTCACAAGCTTAGAACCTGGAGTCTTGTCTTCTGCAGGCTAAGCAGTCTCATCTTTCTCAGCCTTTCCTCATACAAGAGATGCTCCAGGATTTTGAGCATGGTTGGACCCAGTATTGATCCCTGGGGTATGCAGTGGCCTCCAGCCATATTTTGTTCCACTGATGACTCTGCTGCTTTCTTGTATTTGAGTTTTGCTAGGAGCTGCTTGTCTGTATGCTGGCACCCTGGCATTTTTGCCTGACTTCCTATTCATTGGGATGAGACACTCAAGTTTGGAGGAGGTGATCCTTGGATATTGTATCAGCTTTCTTGGGCTCACCTTCCCTCCAGGGCTTAATCCCATCAGACTACCAAACAGGTCTTTGAAGAGGCACACATCTGCTTTCCTGAAATCCGCATTGTGCTTGCTTTTTGCCTTGCTTTCTCATCTCTGGAGCCTGAATTCCAGTCAGAGTCGCACACGGTCATCTCAAGGTCACTGCAGCCAAGATTGCCTTTGATCTTCACATGCCCAGCAAGCCCCTTGGTGGTGAGTATGAGGTCCAGCAGAGCACCTTCTGTTGGTTCCTCTGTTATTTGGATCAGGAAGTTGTCATTGATGCTCTTCAGGAGCCTCCTGAAGTGCTTGTGTCTTGCTGTGTTGTCCCTCCAGCTTGGAGGGACAGGGACCCCAGGGCCTGTGTTGTCCCTCCCAGCTTGGAGGGACAGGGACCAGGGCCTGTGAATGTGAAGCTGCTTCTAGCTAGAGTGCCTCATCCACTTCTGGTCAGGGAGCCTATAGACATCCACTATAATGTCACCCATACCTGCCATCTCTAGTCCTTGCCTGTAAGCTCTCAGCTGGCTCATTGTCCATCCCAAGGCAGCACTCCTTACATTCTGGCAATTTGCATGTTCTCATGCAAATTGCAGCTCCACCACTTTCACCTTGTCTTTCTTGTTTGTCTTTCCTAAACAGCCTGTATCCCTGCACTGCAGCACTCCAGTCGTGCAAGTCATCGCATCAGGTCGTGATTCCAATAAGATCATAGAGGTGCAACATTTCCTGATAACTGTGTGTCTTCCCAGCAGAACTGGATGGCTTCAGAGGAGCAATTAAAGGAGTGCGGAGCATCAAGGGCCCTCAGGATTCCTGACGAACAATTGAAGACTGGGGAGTACTGAGGTCATCTGAAATGGATGGTTTTGGCAATAGAAGGAGTCTTGGCAATCCCTTGAATTAAGAAAGGATGGAGTGACACATGAAGGGTGCTAGACGAATGAAGTGGTTCAATTTTCAAATTCACTTGATGCAATCAAGGAATTCAGATTAGAAATGGCAATTTAACATTGTATTTCAGTTTATCCTCTCACCCTAGGTATAGAGTGAGACATGAGTTGGGAACAGACGCTAGAAGGTGTGTAACCTTCTCCTCTAGATCCTTCTATGAGAGCAAACGTTTGAGAACTATGATGGAACCCAGTTGCATGGTGTGTACTTGCTGTTGAGAGCCAGTGCAGCTGAAATGCTGTTTTGCACTTGTGTTACATTGATTCCCTTGCTTCAGGAAACACCTCAGTCATAAAAGTGGACTGAAAATCCCGTTAATATGTTCAAAAGTACGGTGCTTTATATGGATGATTTTGTGTTGATAAAAAGTCAAACACCAGCCCTTTCTATGTAGGATGGATGCAGTAACGATTTGTTGTGACTTTTTCTCCTGTCTTTCTTCCATTTTGAAAGAAGCAGCTACGTATTTTGCTTCCTTGTCTGGTAACAGGTTAGGAGTCATCAAAGTTGCACAAGCACTGTTAGTATAGGTAATTGTTCCTTGTGGGGTTTAGGATATTCTGCAGTGTTACACCAAAAATAACAAATACTGTATTCATGCAGGAAATGTGTCATGCTTTGGTACGTTTCTGTTGTATCAGTGCTGTAGTGTATGAGTTTGCTTTTGTGAATTACACACCAGTATGGCAGAAACTGCTGCAAAGCGCTTAAGCATGTGCTGTGTTTTGTGCTTCAGATTTAAGCAAATGCCTAAGGAGGTGTATTGACTGGTGGAATGTATTTGATTGGCTTAAGCTAGACTTGCTGCAAATTTTACATGTACTCTTGTTATGATGTTTGAATAGTTTAATTTACATAATGAGCATCTCTGTCCTTCAGCTAAAAGTGTTTTCCTTTTGAGTTGTATTCTGTTTAATAAAGCACTATCCTAATAACTGTCTTTATTAAAAAGAAATTATATGCTATATTCTAATTGCTCAACTGTGTAAAGACTTTGAAAGCAGTTAATTTAGGGAGTGTTAAGCTGGGTAGCAATAAATTGAAAGCATCTGCAGGGTAATCAAAGGGCTGATAATAAATCCACTTTTGCAGTCCAGTTACTGCTAAAGTAATAATGCTTCTAGGGGAGAAATTACTTGTGTAATATCAGGCAGGATTAACAGTACTTTTGTAATCTCAGTCCCCAGTGTTCCTTGTTCGCTAAAAATGAGAGCCTCTTGTGTATGGAAGCGAGGGAGCAGACATCTGTATTGTCACTTATGAATGCAAATAAGTGTCCTGATTTTTCAGAAGCGTGAAGCTCAAAAATCAGGTCATTTAGGTGCCAAAAAGACATGGAGGCAAGTGTTTTGAGTTGGTTTTGAACAAGAAACCTTATTTGAGATTTGAGGAAAAAAGTCTGAAATCTGAATCCTGTGCTGATGGCATTATGATTGCTGTGCACTGAGCTAAACCCTGTTAATATAGTTTAGTGTTTTGCAGCTTCGGTGTGTAGCATTTTACATCAATGCGCTAGTGCTGGCAAAATGGCTGTTCCTTAACTTCCCTTCAAGTGTACCCTTTTAATACATCACAATCATAGATTTATGTACTGCCCTGAATATTTCTTTTATTTAGAGAACAGATGTAAGGTTTAACTTGAAAAATTAGGTCTTGATAAGTTAAAAGTTTTCGGATGGTGTGTAAATGCTGCTTTAATGGAAGTTGTTATCCTTTCTTCATTTTATTAAAGCTGGTTCTCAGCATTGGCATATTTGCTTTAAAATATCTTCCAGCAACTGAAATTAATTTTCAGGGGAAGGTTTAACTGATCTGTGCCACTAATGGTTGCAGTCCAAGGAAAGGATATTGTTTTCGTTTATAGGCTGGATTGTTTCAATAGCTTCATAAGAGTTGTGCTCTCTGAATCTTACAGTCTTGTACGAATATTGTACAAGTTGTGTTTCTGATACAGTCTTAGGGAAGGTGTGCATTTGCTCACCCTCAGTCACTAATTATGGTTAAACTGGGAATGTACTACTCTTAGCAGTGGAATCAGCAGTGCTATGGGATTCAGAGTACCAGTGTTCACATTTTCTGGTCATGCTACATACATAGTCTTGTAGTCAGACTACTCGGCTAGTCATGTAGTCATGACTTACTAGCTCCCAACCAGTAACAGCTTCCTTCTCAGTTTGCACTCTTTTGATTTAACAGTGACAGAATTGTTCTGAATTTAGGCACAAGAATAGTCTTTGTTGGTTTAGAACTAAAAAAAACTCCTACATGAAATAATAAACACAAGGAGAACCTTGGCTTCTGTATAAAATACAGCTTTTAAATCTCTAATTTTTATAGCCCAAAGAAAACTGCTCTGTGGAGTAGTAATTTTCTGGTAGCAGAATTATTCTGAATTGTTTGGTCCAGGTAGTCCTTTTCTTTCTTCAGTTCCTCTTGATTTTGACACCTGCCAGTGTACATCTGTGCAACAGACAGCTGGGACTGAAGCCTGCTTCTTTTTGAAAGAGTTGTGAGCTGAACAAATAACAGTAATTACAGTTGGAAATCATTGACTTCCTTGCATAATTCATAAAAGATCCAATTAAATGTTTCTTTAGCTAGAAGCAAATCGCTGCTTCCTTTTAACCACAGGTTCCAGGAAAAAATGGGCTGCATTAAGTGTGTAGGGCCCCCTGTGCATTGAGTATAATGGTATGGACAGCTGGACCTCTTAGAAATTGTGAGATCTGGGCCGAATACAGTAAGTCTGAGCCCGCAGGAGGCTTTGGGGCAAAACCATGGAACCCCAACTGTGATAAGCAAGGGGCTGATTACATAATGTACAGTTTGTCTAATGCCTGTTTAAGGTGAAGGTTGTATAAAATGTACACAATTGGAAAGGATGACATAGTCCTAAGGCTGCCCTAATCACATACCTGTCAGAGATTATGTTAAATTTGTCCTTTTGCTTGTGGGTTTTGTCACTTGTATGATAACACTTGCACGCTAGATGCTATCCAGACAGGTGAAAGAATAGTTTATCCTCTGAAAAACTGTCTTTAAATCAGAAGGCAATGGTTTTCTAAGTTGCCCTACCTGGATGGACCTTTGCCTTTAATAGCACTATGGTTTTGTGCCTGAATAGAGGTGATGTTTTATTGTAATCCTGCAAGAATATTTTGGCAATTTCATAGAATCATAGACTGGTTTGGGTTGGAAGGGAGCTTTAAAGGTCACCTTGTCCAATTTCCCTGCTGTGGGGCAAGGACATCTTTCACTAGACTTGGTTGCTCAAAGCCCCATCCAACCTGGCCTGAACACTTCCAGGGATGAGGAATCTGCTATTTCTCTGATCAGCAAGTTCCAGTGTCTCACTTCCCTCATAATAAATGATTTCTGTTTTATTATCTAATCTAAATCTGCCCTCTTTGAGTGAAAACTGTCACACCTTGTTCTTTCACTAGAGGCCCTACAGGTAAAAAGTATCTCTCTGTCTTTCTTGTAAATTTCCTTTAAGTATTGAAAGGACTCAGTAAGGTCTCCTCTGAGCCTTCTCTTCCACAGGCTGAAATATTTAATTGTATGTTTGTGGAGCATTGACTGTGGCTGGATACTCACCAGAGCTGCTCTATCACTCCCTTCCTCAGCTGGAATCACAAGAGAAAATACAACTAAAGGCATTTGGGTTGAGCTAAGGACAGTTACCATCATGGACAAAAAGTATTAAACTTGGAGAAATCAGCTTAATTAGTTACAGTCAAGTCAGAGTAAGATGGCAAGAACTTGAAACTAAATCTTAAGACACCTCCCCCCTATCTCTCCGTTCTTCCTGGGCTCTTGAGTTTGAAGGATGGGGAATGGGTTGTTGTGGTCAATTCATTACTTGTTGTCTCTGGTGCTCCTTCCTCCCTAGGGGTAGGACTTCTCACACTCTTCCCCTCTCCAGTGTCGTGTTCCTTCATGGCGGACAGTCCTCTGTGAACTTTTCCAACATGAGTCCTTCCACGCAGTGCAGTTCATGACCTGCTCCAGTGTGGGTCCCTTATGGGAGGGACCCACGCGCTGAGTCCCTTCAGGGTGCAGGTCCCTTCAGGTGCCCTCCTTCAGGAGCAGACTGCTCCAGTGTGGGTTCTTCCATGGGGTGCAGCCCTTCTGGAGCAGACTGCTCCAGTGCCAGTGTGAGTCCCTGCAGGGTCACAAGTCCCACAGCAAACCTGCTCTAACAAGGGCTCCTCTCTTCACAGGGCCGCACGTCCTACCAGGACCCTGCTGCAGCACAGGCTTCCCACAGGGTCACAGCCCACTTTGGGCAGCCCCCTGCTCCAGCCTGGGGTCCTCCAAGAGCTGAAGATGGAGATCTGCTGCACTATAGACCTCCATGGGCTGCATGGGTTGCAGGGGAACCTCTGCTCTGGCACCTGGAGCACGTCCTCCTTTCCTTCTTCACTGACCTTGGTGTCTGCAGGGCTGTTCCTCTTGCATGTTCTCACTCCTTTCTCTGGCTGCAACTGAGGTAATGCAGCAACTTTTTCCCCTTCTTAAATCTGTTACCCAAGAGGCATGTTACTTAAATCTGCTTGGCCATCTTTGAAATATTTTTCTTGTTCTTGCCATGTTTTCATCCCTGTCAGAATACAAATTGTAAGACCACTATTTTGTTTTATGAAATTAAGCTGCTGATGGAGATAGGATTACTGCTTTACTAAACACCAGCAGCATATTAGGAAAAAAAGAAGGTAAACAAGCAAGTATTATCAAGTATTACATTGTTTCTTTTCAGAGATTCCTGTTGGTGTCTGAGGTTAAGGGGAATGAAATGTGCAATTTGGCTGCTGCCTTCAGTGTTTTCATATGCCAAGCAAAATTACACCCCTCTCTTCCTCCTGAAGAGGAGAGAGGGAAGGATGTCCTGCTGGTAGAAGTCCATTAATTCTGCAGCATTGTAATTGTCTTTCTCAGGGCGTTATTTAGTAATCTCAAGACAGAACAATGGAGTTTTACAGAGGAACCACTTTCAAAAGACTGGCTAAATGTTCTTTTGTTAGCTGACTTCCACCTACAGCTGGCCTAGCAGAAGTCAGGGTAATAAACTACTTTCTTCTATTCCAACATTACTTTTTAGTATGATTTTTAGCTTTAGTCATCATTCCTGTTGTCAATTTCTGCTAACTCCAAAGCAGACTTTGGTACATTGACTAAGAACATCTGCAGTGATGTTGCACCTGCACGTGAGTCACAGCTGGACCCTGCTGTATGATTTTTTTGTCTCAGCAACTAATATCACAGGGTTTTGCTTTAAAAATGGTTTGTACAGAGTAGGGCAGGACATAGAACCATAGAATAGTTAGGGTTGGAAAGGACCTTAAGATCATCTAGTTCCAATCCCCCTGACATATTACAATAAGCAGAAGAGCCGATAAATGATATTATTTTTAATTTCCTGTATTTCCTTTCCCCCCATTGTTCTCTATTCTGCTGTCAAATACTCTGCAAAAAGAGTGTTTTTCATGTTTCATGTGGGAGTTAATCAGTTCTATTATTGTAACTGGGACTTCTATTGTGAGAATATTGTGGAGAGAACATTTATTAATAAAATGCATTATTCAGCTTTGTGCGAGTTCCCTTGAAACTGTAATATGTGTGCCCATTTCTTTGTTTTACTTGAAATGAATTTCAGTTAGCGGTAGTCACTGCCTTAAAAAATTGGTTCCTATTGCATGAAAATCTTCCATTTCATGTGTGAAAAGACCATGGATCCTCCATTACAAATAAAATTTTGGTGGAAATATGCTTTACTAAGCAATGTAAATGTTCTGTGTCTAGCAGGAGAGGAGTTTTCCACAAATTGTCCACAGTGGGGAAAACAACATTCTGCTTGTGGACTCAAGGCTAGAAGGGGTTCATGGAACAGAGAATGTGGTCTCATTGTGACTTGCTTAGCAATTTGTACATTAAATTAACCTCTCATATCAGGTGAGTGTTATCTTTAGTTCTTTCTTGAAGGTGTGCTTGTCTCCAGACAGTATCTGTGGCTTTGCTTATTCTGTTTTCTCCTCTCACAGCTACCCTTTCTAGCAGCAATCTAGTAGGTATACACTGAAGCATGTCATGTAAAAAGAAAAATGAATCTTTCACAGATGTGGTACCTTTCAGTCATTTAGTGTGTTGAACCTCTCATGTGGGCATGAAACTAAATTTAGTGGTTAATATAGCCACTTTGCTTAGTATAAAGATGTCTGCATTCATTGTGGTGCAGAAAAACTAATTCATAGTCAGGATTTCTATATTCAGCTAGTGGGGCTCGCTGAGTTTCTCCTCAGCCTAATGGAAAATGGCATATACTCCCTACAAGATGTAGTAATTTTTGTTTCTTTCAGTAATAAACCAACCTGGGTAATCTTTACTTGCATTTACACAGTAAAGTATTTGTTTTACTTCTCTCACCTTGAAGATCTTTTTAGATTTGAGCATGTTAGATCTAAAAAAATAATCCAGTTTGATCAGCTAAGGTGATGACATTTATGAAGACGGCAATGACAAGCTTCCTTATAGATCATTCACTAAGACCGTTAAGACTATGCAACTCAGTTTTGTGCTGTGAGGCAAAATGTTATTCTATTGTCTGGCTTGCTTAGCACAGCATTTTATAAAGGGCTAGTAATACAAGGGTCTTAGGTCTCTAAAACTGGACCAAGGAGCAGATCCCTAATTCCTGTAGAAACTTTTTTTCCTTTTCCCCTTTCATCTTGCTTTTCCCAGGTTCAAGTGCAGTTTTGCCTCTTCTGTGGCAGAGTTGTTGAGCATCCTGATCCACTGGTTTTGCTCAAACTATGTTGAGAATAGTAAGTATTGCAGAGAAGAGTCTATCTTTTTTCCAGATGAACTTCATTGCCATCACTTTCTGTGAAGAAAAGGGGCAGCAAGAGAGCTAGGGTAGGGGGACCAATGTGGAGGCAGAGCATGTTAGTTTGTATTTGTACTACAAAACTTGCATAACTCCAGCTGAAATGTATTCTTTTATAGTCACTGGAATCAGCAATAGGAGCTAAGAGGGAAAATAGTTCAAATTAGTGTGAACATTTACTAACAAGTCAAATAAGCGCTAAAAGAATTTCCCAGACTCTTGTTTACCTATGCTTGATAAAGTGTGAGGTAATGAATTAGGACAGATTGCTTATTAACAGGCAACAGCTTAATCAAGGAGATGTGTTGTCATGCACTGCAAGAATGAGGTATAGATGCCTATAAAAATGTCAGGTCCAAGCCGAAGCCAAGGCTTAGAGATTAGTTTATAATCACTTTTGTATTAGTGAATAGTTTTTAGAAGTGAAAGACATGCCACTCAATCCTGCTGTAATTAAAGAATGCTAATGAGACATACCAGGCACTACTCTGCTGGGCAATTACACCAATTCATATAATGATGTAAGGCAGGCAGCAGAATGAATGCAGGGTAGACTTGTAGACCACCATGAGGAAAAGCTCAGGAGTCTGGGAAATGCTGAGCTGATGCAACTACATGAATAAGCGATTGAATTCTGGTATCTATTGATATGCTGATAGACACAGAAAAATGCAAAGTGACTCAGCAAAGGCTCCGGGTGATATTGCATACAAAAATGTTTCTGGTCTCCTGGCTAGGTGACTGATTTGTCCAGAAACTGGTTTGTAGAAAGCAATAGGGTACTCTAATGTTTTAGCACTGTCAAAGAATCACTTAAAAGCTGTTAAGGTAACTTTCAATTGCTGGTTGTCTGCTTCTATATAGATAACGTAACGGTTTTCTGCCTGTACTAAACATCAGTAGTTGATACTTGATAGTTTTTCTCTTTGTGTCCTGTTCCTATAAATTCAATTGCATTCATATATGGTACTGATATGATAGTGTGTCTAAAATTTTATGTTAGTCTTTGCTCGAAGGAGTTTCAGATCTAGTTTTCTGTGGAATATAATTTCAGTGTTCCTTTGTTCTTGTTTTCCCAAGGCTGTAGGTTTCTTAGTTCTTTGGACAATGCCTGTGCAGCCCAAATGTTGTAGCCTTTGGCTAGAGCCTTCCTAGCTCAAATCAGCATTAAAAAGAGCCGGCAAAACATGTTCTGTGAAGCCAGCCAGACATAGGAGCAGGGCAGGGAAACATGAAGTCACCAAAAATTAATTTCATACTTTCCTCTAAATTTTATTCCCACTCCTCCTCTAAGTTCTTTTATTCACTTCCAGATACCAGAAGAGTAAAGAGGAAATGTTCAGTAGTTTTAAATACAGTTTCACTCAGAATTATTAATCATGAATCTATTCAGTTGATGAACACTTTTATTGAATGAAGGACATAAGGTATTTATAATTGTTAATCTGCTTGGGAAAAAAATAAATGAAAGGTGTTTCAGGGAGCACAAGATATTCCTGGTACTACTCAAGCCTACATGCAGATCTCCAGATTGTTTCTGAAATGTGGAGCAACTGCAACAGCACAATCTTCTCTGGAGTCTTGCTGATACTCTGAAATGCAATTGCTTATCTAGGCAAGACATTCTGAAATGGCAGAAGCGAAGGCAGCAGTCTCATCTTGAAAGAAGTGGAGAGGATTTTGTCAGTGACAATAGATAATGGTCTGTGGTGAAACACACAAAAATAGAGCAGTACTGTTTATCACAGGTTGTGGGACCATAATCTTGAAAATAGGGGAGTTAACACCGCTGTTAGCAAAAGGGAGTCTTATACCAGTTGCAACACATGAGATAATGGTCTGTGGTGGCTTCTCCCCTAAAATCCTCTTAAAGTCCTGTAGTCCACTTTGGAAATCCCCAAACAGAGACCCTTCTGTACTAACTGTGCAGTCGTAGCAAGTAGCCTCAACTGACCACCTTTCCAACATAGGCTGTCCCCCCTCATTGGAATGAGTGTGCCCTTTCACTAGCATAAAACCCCAAGCCTCACGCAATGCAGAGAGGCAGACCCTCATACCACCCAGGTCAACGTTGCCTCCGTGGGGATGCCAGCTAAGGTTGAGCCTTAGCTGGCATCACACCTTGCACTGGGATGATGTCTCTCAGAGCTGGTTTCCTGATCACCAACACATGGTCTTTGGGGTTGGTAAGATAAGTACTCACCAAAAACATCCATCACTGTTTCTTTTACCCTTTGCCAGCTCTTCCTCACATCTTTTACTACAGTAATAAACTGGTTGGTTTTTGTCCATTGTGTCTCGCCTCTCTCTCAACCTGGAATCATCGAACTCTGTAACAGTGGTGTTTCCTTGATGCTTGAGTATATGTTTTTTGCTACAGTCTCAGACTTGAAGGCAGCATTTCTCATGCCAGATAGTGGCAATCATGAGAGTTGTGTGGAGCAGAAATAAACGTATGCCTGATGTCACTGTTGTGCCTGGTACTCAACACCGTAGAAAAAAAATCTAGCTACAGTTTTCTTGAAGAAAGGGGTATAAGCCTATATGTATTTTTTCAGTAGATTTATGACAAAACACAAGTCCATTTACTTTCAGTCCTGAAAGTATGACAACTGTGAACTTTTCTTAAACTTTGTGAATCCATTTATGTATGAGCCCCCTCACACTTGCTGAAAGCCTTTGGCTAGCAGTCACTGCTGTGATGAAATGCTGCATGAAACTAAGATCAAGCTTCAGCCTGATTTCCACTGTGGTCAGAGAACATTCTCCCATGGTGTTCTGTCGCTGTTGAGGTGGCCAAAAATCACACGCACGCATAGAATCATAGAATCATAGAATAGTTAGGGTTGGAAAGGACCTTAAGATCATTTAGTTCCAACCTCCCTGCCATGGGCAGGGACACCTCCCACTAAACCATATCACCCAAGGCTATGTCCAGCCTGGCCTTGAACACTGCCA
>JAOEHY010030799.1:0-21847 GCA_025447955.1 Psilopsiagon aurifrons
GGCGAGGCCGCTGCCCTGCGGCGGGTCGGCGCACGGAGGCTTCTTCAATGGAAGTATGTTACCAGCTGCCGGTGCTGCCGCTGGACAGACCGGTGCCGCAGCACGTCCTCAGCCGCAGAGGGGCCATCAGCTTCAGCTCCAGCTCCGCGCTCTTCGGCTGCCCCAACCCCCGGCAGCTCTCGCAGGTAGGCGCCGCCACCGGGCCCGCCGGCTCCCGCCTCTTCGCCGCGCCGGCAGGGGTCTGAGCCGGCTCGGCGTCCCGCCGGTCCCCTGCCCGGGCTTGCGTTCCCGGCTCCTGCTGGGCGCCAGGGCCTGCCTTTGGTGTCGGCAGGGAGCTGAAGTGCCCGGGGGAAGGGTGGGCTGGCGGAGGAGCTCCCCCCAAGGGCTCCCGCATTGCTGCGGCCGCGGCAGTGGCGAGCGGACGACCTGCCTGTCGTCCCGGTCACGCCTTCCCCGCGGCAGCGACGACGACGACGAGAAAATACAGCGTTTTGTACGTTTATGGCTAGTTATTATCGAGGTTGTCTTTTTAGGGAGCGGTGAACTCCTTGGGGTTTATTTCCAGAGACAGTGAATTATTTATTTCTTCTGTAATTTTTAAACGAGGGCTGTTTTCTAGGTTTTTAGCTTGGGCTTTCTTTGAAGGGTCTAAGTTTCCTATGGGGCTGCCAAAAGCTGCAGTGACTTTATTGAAATAATGAACATGCACTGCAGTGTTTTATTTGGGATGCTAAGCTATTTCTCCCTCCAACTGTAAAGACTTTCCAATCCGTCTAGAAAAAGACAAAGATCCTTGTCTTTTTCACTTCCAGGGTATTGTTCCCTGCCCTTATTTCATCAGTTGCAAGATGAACTGTGCTGTATTTTGTTTCATCTGATCGTGTTGGAATTAGTACAAGAAAGGTCGTTATAACTGTTAGGACAAAAGAGAATGTTTGGGGATTTTTTTTTTTTCCTTGTGAACACTGCCCTAAATTTCTGCATATGCATTAGTATGATTTCCCAGCAAACAGTAATGAAATCATACTCTGATGGAAGTCCCTAGAGAAAATGTGGAATTATGGTAGAAAGCATGTATTTTGGTGGGAAGTCAACTGATTTGGGCTTCGAAGGTTTTTCTGTAATGTCAGGATTGAAAGTGCTGTCTAGTATGTTGACCTAACAGAAGATGTTGCCGTTGCTCTTCGCATGTGTAATGGTCTTTGTTATTGTTTAAGTTTTTGGCGTATTTTACATAGTTAGTCTGCTTCTCCATGACTTGCTTCACTTCATATATGCGCCTATAGAAAGTACTGGTCTCTTTTGTCTTTGTCCCTGGTTTGGTAGCAGGGAAGTTTTGTGTGTGTGGGCATTAGGCATGTGTATGTTTGGGAAGGAAGAATCAACAAAATACTGTGTTAATGACCAGAAATTTGAATGCATGTGAAAATAATTTTTAGTAAGCAAATGAATGTGTGTTGATGACCCTTCCTTCCTCGATTATGTATGTAATGATTGACCAAAACTTTGGTTTTATGACAAATTAGTTTTCCACGTAGCAAATGAGTTGGGATATTTTCTATTTGTACCACTTGATCTTGAGTTGTGCTTGGTGATGGTGAATTTTCCATTCATATGTCTTCTTGAAAGTCCAACCTAATGTAGTATGTTTTGTCCTGTGCAAATAAGAGTAAAGTCTCTCTTGTTTGAGGCATTTGTGGCCTTCTGGGAAAAGGAATAGGCAAAATGGTCGAAGTGATAGATTGTATTTATTCCTTTTCTGCATGGTCTCTGGGGCAGGTGACACATGAAGTGTATACAAGTTTATAAAATTAAATATGGTATTGACATTTTTTGGGGTGTTTTTTTTGGTTTTTTTTTTTTTTTCAACTCTCAACCTTCTCAATGGATTCCTTGTTTTCTGATCAGTATGCTGCAGGTAGATCAGAATGAGTCACAGGGATGGGTGCTTGAATAACTTATAAAAAAGTGGAAAATACATGTATGCATACTTGACCAATGGTATTTCATTGGAGTAACTAGAGAATCAAGTTTATGCATTAATAAAAGGGAATTTGAATATTTAAGTGATGAAGTCTGCACTAATATTGGCCATCTGATTAGAGTACAGCTATGTTTTGCTGGCTTTGCCCTTTTTTTAACTTTTCTCCTGAAGTCTCCTGCAGACAACAGGTTGTGAGTGTCTGCTGGACCTCCAGTCACAGGCTGGTGTAAATGATAGACTGGAAAGCATGACCAGTGAGATTAATGTCTCTGTGTAACTTCTGAACTTAACTTCACCTTGCAAGTCTCCTCTAAGACTCCTAGTATTTCACTACTGTTGCTGTTCAAAGGCATCTGAACCCTGACTAGTCTTCTGCTTGGGCTAGCTTTGGGCAACAGGAGTAAAACTGGAGGTTTGTATTAGCAAACTCAAGAAGCTGGTATTTACAGACAGTATTTTACAGTTAATACATATTTGGACGATTTTCTTTAAAAATGTAAGGTCTTGGAAATTGAATTCCCACTTAGGGTTTAAAAGTGAAATGACTGAGGCAGAAGACATTTTAGGCTTATCCTTTCAGCGAGAAGGTATTTTACATGGGAAATACAGGTGAGACAAATGCATGCTACATTAAATATAGCAATTATGACAATATGTAGCAGGCGAATATTAATCTCTTCTAATATATTTGGTGGAATTTAAGTTTAATATTTCATTAGTTTTAGTAAATGAGTTCAAAATGGGCTGCGTGTTGGGTTTTCTGTGAAGCTTAAATGAAGTGGTGCTGGAAGTGACCTCAAGCATTCTGGTCTACTTCTCTCAGCCCCAGGAAGGATAAATTGTACTTGCAGTATTATTAGCAGATGTTTGTCTAATCTGTTTGCTTAATCTGTTTTTAAGATACAGTCTTATGAGATGTGGTGAGCTGACATAACTCATTATTGCTGAAGGTGAAAAGTCCTGACACTGGGCATGGGTTATTACTATTTCCTTTATGCCATGTCTGATGCTTGTCAGGTGTTTGCTAATTCAGTACACTAAACCAGAAGAAAAATAATGCAAGCAGGAAACTGACTAGCTGCCTGCTATCTCTTAGAATGAAACAGACTTATTGAAGTTTGCCAGAACTGTTTTAAAGGAAAGGTTGGTACCACTAGGCTTTTGAAACCCATAAAAGCCTCAGATAATAGAAATTACGCAATCTCATTAGACAACTTAACTGTTCTTAATAGTGCTTAACTGTTCTTGTCATAAGAGTTCTTTCCTAATACTGAATTTAGATCTTCCTTGTGGCAATTTGTGCCTTTACTATCCCCAGTAAATGTAGAGAAAAGCTTATTCCTTTTCTCTATGAAGTTTTCTTTTATGTATGAGTTATTTCCCTATGGTCTCTTCTTTAATTTCAAAGTATTAACAACAAAAATAGTAAAAGTGACATCTGTTACCTGGAGGTTATTTGTGATATTTATTGTTCAAGCCTAGTCAAGTGAAAAGCTGCTGTTGTATGAGCTTATACAATTGTTTGAGGTAATAATTGCCTTTGAACATGAGATAATTTCAAATGCTAATGCTAAAAGCTGTTTTTAAGGGCACTTAAATGGGTAACAAAATGACTAGGACATTTCACACTAATGACATTGGATTTAAGTTCACTGTATGATCAAGTGTATGTTAAGTAATACCTTGGATCGTATGTTCAGAGTGTTCATTCCAACTGTTACAAAATTAGGTTTTTCAAATTAAAGCTGAGCTTTCAGAGGACAATTTTGGATTCTTTGCCTCATCTTGTTTTTAACTTGTATTGTTAATAGTAGCAAAAAAAGGGTTTCTGAGAATGTACTTCAGTGTGAAAAGTTTTAGTCTGATTTTTTTTAAATGAATAAGGGTGTATAATGAAAACCACTTAGCCGCTTTACCAGTGTATCTGTGAGCACTTACAGATTGTGTCCTTTGTTGTGCCTCCCTTCCCTTGCCCCCCACCAGAAAAGAAAACACAGGAAAAAAACAAAAAAATTGCCATAAATATATCGTGAATGAGTAAGAAAACTTTGGCCTAACCTGCTCTTTTCAACTCATTTCTATCCCTCTACCTTGTAACTGGTTCTGCACTCTCTTCAGTGGCTCCTAAAATGGCATCAGTGGTACACAGTAGCAGTGTCTGGATAGAAATAGAGATATAGGTTTGGCATTTCTGCCCTTAAATGTTTGAAATTGATGGTGTAGAAAAATACCTGCTAAGGGTAAAGTTACACGAAGAGGGAATGTAGCAAATAATAGAAGACCCCAGTAGAATCTCAGAACTGGCTCCCCCTGAAGTGCGAAATATTACTGTGTACCAAGTAGAGCCATGTACTGCTTACCTGGTATTAGATAAGCTATTTCATTATTCCTTTTTATTGCAACCCCATTTCATGTGTTCAAGCAGTATAGCATCATGCTTTGTGACTCTCCAGGTGATGCACACCTGAACAGTAGGCTGTAGATCATGTGCCTGTAGTCCTAGATTTGACTTAAAGAGGATGCATGGAGGAAAAAAGTCACGAAGAGCAGCTGCACTGGTGGATTCTTCAGTGAAAGGTGCACCCTTCTGAAAATCTCTGTACCTCAACATAGGACAAGAGGTAATGGCCTCAAGCTGAGTCAGGGGAGGTTTAAATTAGATATAAGGAAAAATTTCTCCATAGAGAGGGTGATCAGGCATTAGAACAGGCTGCCCAAGGGAGTGGTGGAATCACTGTCCCTGGAAGTGTTCAAGACCCATGTAGATGAGGCCCTTAGTGATATGGTTTCGTAGTGGACTTAGTTGGCAGATCTTAAAGGTCTTTTTGAAACTAGTTGATTCCATGAATCTATAAACTGAGTGTTTTGGCCGCCTTTTGCTATGTAACTCCTCAGTGTTTTTCACTCGATGCAATCCAAACATGTTTCTCTCTGCACGTAGCATTGCAGGTTACAAGACATAATTGAGAGCTGTGTTTTTATGGTCTGAGCATAGGCATTGGTCCATGTGAATCCCATGGTTGCACCTTTTTGCTGGGAGAAGCGTTGGCATGACCTATTTGCTCCTTGCAGCTGCTCATTTCTGCTTCTGCATTTTCATCTTAGTTGTGACAACTTCTTTCTTCTCTCTTTTTGATCAGGTTATTTGTCAGCCCTGGCTGACTACAGAACAGTTTCGCAAATGGTTATGCCTGTTAGTAAGGAGGAAGCAATATGCCACAATGCTAGACCAGGAGTAACGAGCAGTGGGGAGACAAGAAATACCTTAGGTTGCCCCTGCTATTGAATGTAGAAACTTACCCTAAACCCTTTTCTTTCCTCATTCACTGTTTTTCGTAACTCTTCTTCTATACCTTTCTAATCTTCTCCATCAGTGTTATTCAGTTGCTTGCTCTTTTATTAGCTTTCTCCTGCCGTTTCCCATATCTCTGCTGCATGAATAATTAACAAGTTAAAATAATGAAATAGTTTTCATGCTGTGATTCCTAGCCTCTGGAATTAATTCTGTGTGTTGCTGCTATGCTTGCCATTCCCTTCATCTTGTATTTATTGTGTCTGGTTGCTGAGATTGCATCTATTCATACAAGAGGCAGAGACTGACTCTGACTCCGCACAGCATGGACAAGTTCTGATTGGGGATTTCATGCATACAGTAATTTTAAGTGGTAGTTCATTTTTAAAATGCTCTCTGACTTTTATGACCAATTAACTTTTTCATATGTTGTAGTGTAAGGTGACTTTGGTACTTGCATTCTGCAAAAGGTCATAGCACCTTATTTCATGGCCTATAATTGTCTATGTAAGATCTAAGCAGAATAATAGTTTAAAGTCCCCATTAATTAGATTGTCTTAAATCACCAGAAGTCAATTCTTCATTGTTCAGATTGTGTAATAGTATGTTTTGTGCTTTGTATGAACCTCAATTTTCTGATGCTATCTTTAAAGAGAAACTGGTTTGAAAAGAGAAATTATAGCTATGTGCCCCTTAAGTTGTGAAATACTGACTTTAAACCATAAAACAATTTTATAAGAAGTTGGCATTAATATTTAGTATTCTATATGAACTAATAATGCAGATGTGTAATGCAAACATAGGTTGTTGGAATTAGTCGTGTTTCACATGGGATGTCTGTTTCCGCAGATTTTCTTTTACAGCCCCCCCAGCCTGCATTTGCTAAGCAACTCTTTTTTGTTGTTTGGGGTTTTTTTTAGGTTGAGAAAAGCAACAGTATCAAAATACGGTTAATTCTCAGTCAATATGAGCTCAATTACGAATTAATAAAGCATCATAAAAAGCATGTAATTTTCTGACATTACTGTTATTCTACTGTTTTGGCATGTAGAAAATAATGTTGAGAACATCTGCAGTTGAATCCTTATTTCTTCAGTTCTTTCATTTTCTGCAAAGCCTATAGGGGAAAAGAAGCCCTGGTGGTAATAGTTAAAGTAGTGATTTGTTAGAACAGTTCTCAGTCATGTTACAGTGCTGAGGCACTGGAATGGGTTGCCCAGGGAAGTTGTGAATACTCCATCCTTGGTGGTGTTCAAGGCCGGGTTGGACAGAGCCTTGGGTGGCATGGTTTAGTGGGAGGTGGCCCTGCTCGTGGCAGGGGGTTTGGAACTAGGTGGTCTTAAGGTCCTTTCCAACTCTAACTATTCTGTGATTCTATGGTTTGATGTCAATGACTGTGGGCTTATTGTTGTCTTGTGTTTCCCTCATCACTCATTATCTGCATGTTCCCACTGATTTTATGCTAAAATTGCAGGTTTCTGAATAAACTCAATCATTTTCTAGCACAGAGGATCTAGGATTTGTGACTGTTTCCAGGTCCTGCCAGGTTATGGCTCACATACAAAACACCTTTTGATTGGACCAAACCTGTTATATTTACCTTTCTTACAAGTTCACTGGGTCTGCATGGAAACAGTGAGTAATTTGGCAGCTCAAGTTAGGTTGTGTTTTGTGTTGGTTTTTTTTTTTCTTTCCTCCCAGAAGTGTGAAACCAGCGTAACTTGGTTGTCCTTTACTGTGGAAATCTTTGTTAGCACACATAATACTTTCACCATGTGAATTTGTACAGTTGAGTGTCTAAGATACAAATTCATGCATCTCATGATACTGTTAAAGGAATGCAGAGTGTTCTGTTACTTAGAATATCCTTTCCTTGTAAATAAAGGACTGGGGATGAACATCCTGAGAAACTTTTAATCATAATGTTGGAAATCATACTAAGTACTCCATTTAGTGCAGTCAGTCCTTTGTGTGCATTCACAGCTGAAAGAAGTATTCAGTTCTACTTGAAAATTCTTCTGAATAAGCAAATAAAAGTGTTTTGTGTGTGCATGCACGTGCACGTAGGGTTTTGCAGGAACATGTGTCTGGGACCAGGAACTGAACCTAGACCTCTCAAATTCCAGTCAGTGTTATGCACAGAAATCCTCATAGGAAAACTTGGAAGGGTTTGTGTTTCATTAGATTTGGCGTTTTCTTCAGTTTGTTCTGATTATGTCATTAACAAGTAACTGCAGTGTAAATAAGCACCCCGTGTAATCCAGCCAGGCAGCCTGCCAAAGGCGAGATATTTTATTCTAAAATGCAGTTCTGGGAAACAGGAGTTAAGGGTTAGGTGGGGAATTGTTTATTTGTATGTTTGCATCCTAGGTGTATTGTAAGGAATTCGTAGCCAAATATTTTGTTTTCTTTCTGTTTGAAAATAAATTTGTGGCTGTTATCTCGCCTTCCCTGCCCTCCTCCCTTCCCTACCCTGAGAATTTTTTACTTCTGTTGCAGCAGTCTAACTCATGTTTTCCTCCCACTTCCCCCAGCTTTGTACACCTGTGATATGGCAATCTGATTTATTATCTTCCTGACCACACTCCCACAATAATTATAATTAGAGAGATTCCTGGAGCCTGCTTTTCATCGCAAGGTAGAGGGCAAATTCTTTTCTCAGCTCCTAGATGAAAGTGTGAAGGAGCCAAAATTTGCAGCAGGCCCTCCTCTGCATGCATGAGCATCAGAAAGAATATGCTGCAATGAAAATAACCAAGGTAGTTCTGTATTAGCAGATTTTGCTGTCTCTCTTGCTCCTTGCTGCCAAATGAGATGTGTAGAGAAAGAGCCTGTTTCCTTTACCAGGGATTTTATTTCATTTTTTCCCCCAATAGCAGGCATAGCTGTAGGCTTCTCTGACTAGTAAACTGGAGTAAAAAAAATCTTGAAGGAAAAGATACAGGAACCTATTCCAAAGCAGTGAGGGAAAAGGTTATAATGGGAAGTGTTGAGATTTCAGTAGGCATATCAGTCTTGGAAAGGTTTAGCATCTTTCTGTGCATTCTCTGTCTGATATGGTAATCTTAGTTGTCTTAGAAATTGAGGTACATATGGTCTTGAGATGCTTAGAAGCAAGTGACTTCCGTAGGGACTCAGTTACGCAGATCAGAAGAAGTTAACGCTCTTACAAAAAATGCTGGTTTTACTAGTATAGACTGGTAACGGAGGGACCATAGATAGCTGCTGTGGCAGGAGTGATGCTGGCCTGTGCTGTTTCCTGCTTTTGTAGCCAAGACACTTTGTATATTGATGCTACAGTTTATGGCATACTGAGGAGGTTTTGCGTTTAGTCAGGCATGAACTCGCACTTCCATTTTTTTTTTAAGACTTTAAAGTTCTTGTGGAATGGAAATATCCTGAAAGATGTATGCGTGGTGGTGGTGGGGTGTCAGTAATGCCCTGTCTTCCCTTTTGGAACAGTAAAGGCCTCTAACCAGTGTTCAAAAAGTCTGAAGTGCTTAAATTTCCTTGATTATTATCTGTGCAGTTTTGGATAGTAGATTTCAGCATTTGCAATAGTTGAGCTTTCGTATTGGGCAAAGAAAAATCCATGCAGTTCCTTTTACAGCTGCAGACATGGTGTGAAACTGCTAAATGAAAAATGTCAACATGTGGAAGTAGATGAGTTTATGTTCTTGCTTATTATGAGGGATGGAGAGAGTAATTTGATGGGGTTTTGTTTTGTCATTTCTTCTGTTGTAAAGTCTGAGCTACATTTCCGTCTGCATGGTGATAGTAGGAATTTATGCACTTCTCATTGGATTTAAACAATATATTTAATCAGCTGTTCCTAGATTGTTTTCATTTGGAGAAAATAAGCATCTTTGTCCAGATAAAACATGTAGTATTTAGCCCATAAATTGACAGAGGAAATGGTAAAACTTTATCCAATGCCTGAATTTTTAAAAAGGGGGAAAAAAAAAGTGAACTTGAGGGGTTTTTACCTTGAGGATCCTATAATGTTCCAAATACTTCCAAAACACTGTTGGTGCCATGCTCCCACCCATTTTTTCCCCCTTCTTCTTTTAAAAAGGATACTGGTTCTCTTCTGGAGATAAAGTCACCCTGCTTATATCTGTCACTTCAGAGTATTGTGAGAGTTTTGTAACCTACCATAAATGAATACTAGACATTAAACATAGTGAATTGCAGGTACTAAACAGCTTAAGTTTTGCTTGCGGGGAACGTGTTGGACTTGTACTTTATGTTCTGTATCAAGTTTTAGGCTACTGTAAGGAAGAGAAATGCTTAGTCTCTGTAGAAGTGTTGAATAGTTGAAGCTATGGTTACCTTGGAGTTTTCTTTTTCATGTGGTATGACATTATTTTTGCCAGCACTGTCCAGCTTAAGGTGAGGCCAAAGCTATGTTTTGTGTCTTAATAAAAGGCCCTTGGTTAAAATTGTTCACCTACCACTTTTTGATACAATAGACCGTAAGTGAGATAATCTACTGTGCACTACCAGGCTAATCCATTTTCATGAGCTTTTTAGGAAAGATGATTTGAGAGGATTAGACGACAAGTTATTATGCATGATTGGTTGGCTAAATGAGAAAGACTGTTATGACTAATGGAGTTTAAGACTTCTTTATTTTTAATACTGTTGTATTCAGGTGAAAGCATAGGAAAGAAGCTGTATACTGAAAAATCTGTTTGCATTGAAACCAGTTACAGAGCCAGGTCAGATTTTTATCTTCTGCTTGAATGTGGCAGAGAGTCTGGTTGGGGTGGGAAGACACAAAGATTGATGTGCTAAAGAATACATTTTAAACTCATTTCTTAATGTAATAATACACATGTTGCAGAAAGCTTTTGTGTTTGTTTTTTTTTTTTTTTTCCTGCCACTCCTCGAATGAAGATTGTAAAGTTAAGTACAATGGGTTTTGTATTTAAAGTGCCATGCCAAAGAGGAGGGCAATTTCTGTAATTCTACCTTGTTTGACACTCTACTGTGCTTACTGCTTGGAGGGGCATGCTGTTTGGTGATTATCATCAACTGGAGGCACAGTTTTTATTACCGATATTATTTTAAACAGTTTTTTTTTTTTGAAGGTAAGAATTTCATTTAATGTCTGCCTTTGTAGTTCCAGGGTGCTTTTGGTGTTAAACGTAAGCAGTACTGCTTGCACAGTAATTGCTTTTAGCTGCGTTTTTTTCCCCCTCCTCTTGTGCTGACATTTATGCTACTCTGACCCTGCAGAATGCTAGTTTACTGAGATACAGCAGCAGAAAGCCCTTTCCTTTTGTAGCAGTAATTTTCTGCTGATTTGGCTCTCCCTGGCTTTCTTGCAGAATCTGAGGAGGGTTGGTGTGAGGAAAGGAGCAGGGCCCTGCAGTGTGTGGCAACACTGACTCAAGTTGTTTCCATTGCAGTTGGAGGAATGTCCAGAGCAGCTGACAACTGTGTGGAAGTGTTTCACTTTCTCCCCAAACAAGAGTGGGATGAATAGTTCCCTGGTGTTATTAAAATTAACTAATGTACTGTATTCTGCTATTTCATGTTCTTGGAAAAGACGTGCACCACGTGTCCCCTGTACATTGGTATTCATGCAACTTAGAACAGTAATTTCATCTTTATTAGATGAGCCCATGCTTCTGTATTTCTCAGATATGGGATAAATTTGACTTAGTAAAACCCACATTGTTAACCTTTGAACAAATGCTTGATAAAGTACAGCAAGTCCAAATAATCTACATTTCTTTCTCTTTTTTTAACTGTAAAACATCCAATTTGGAAACTTGGGTTAATGGACTTCTTCAAAATATGAGATTTTGGTTTTGTTTTTCTTGTGTATGGGGAGTATTTTTAGAAAAAATGCACAAATGAAAGGTTATTTTCAGGAGAAACAGAAAGTATCTTTCTGCATTTTTTTACTGAAAAATAGCTATGGTTGTTACAGTTTATAAATGAAATGTGTCAGAACATGAGGATCAGTCCTGTCTTTTGTCTTTGGAGCATTGCTAAGAATAGTTAAAAGGCTTGCTTGTGTGTGTGTATATGTGGGAGTGTGTGTGTATCTCTATGTATCTGTATATATATAGATGAAAATAAATCTACAGATATATATATGAAAATGTGTTAACTGAATAAGGGTATGGTGGGTGCTGCGTAGACTCAAGAAAAGAGGAAAACCAGTATTCATTGTATTATTTGCTACTGTGTTGTCTTATGTCCGGCAAGTCACTGAATAAAATCATGTCCAAATGTATCAATTTCTGGAAGACTTGTTGCTTTCGCTTGATCTTTCTAAGCAAGAAGATTGTACTTACTAGATTGCTAGCCTTTATCATTTACAGTAAGGTCTTAGAAGCACTTGGTCAGAATGAGTAATAGATAAAGACATGTTAGTTTTACACTGTTGTAAGTGCTTCAGGATGATGTCAGGTAACTTTAGTTTTTCTTTTTTTTTCTCCTTCCTTTCTCCAGATTCCTAGTTGTTAAATATCTCCTTCAGACTTTGTAGAGCTTGCCCTGGAGCATGTCTTAGGCCAAGGACAATTGTACCATAATAGCTGTTCTCTATGTTACTGAGTTGCCGAGTCAAGCAAATTTGGATTGACCGAGTACATGTGTGCACAGTTGTTCAGCCATTCGTTTCTGCTGAATTTAGTAGAGCACACAGTATGTCGATCATGTTGATTGGCAGAATTATTTTGAATCTCAGTCTGAAGTGCATCCAGTTCCGTTGGAGGTATTTGTGGGTGGGTTTGTTAGGGGCCTGTGGGGAACCCAACCCCTGTTCCTAGAAGTGCCTTGAGGGAGTTTGGATGCCATATGCTGGTCTGCAGTGCAGCACCATGAGAACATTCCCAAGAACCATCGACATACAAGAGATAAGATAACCTGTACTGCTGTTACGTTTGCTGGATCATGATAGAAGAAGCTGCAGCAATAAATGTGTTGGCTTCCATTTCATGCATGCTGTCATTTGTGGGAAGAAAATTGATCAGTAGTAGATGATTGTTCTGCAGATGAAGTAACACTTGATGGAGTGATGAGCATGCACATGCTTTCTTAGAAGCTCTTCATGTTTGCTGTAGAATATGCTGTGTAAAGGTCTTACCTGAATTTTCCATTGAAATATTTGTAAGAGCAAAGAACAAGGATTGGTTAAAGGCAGTGCGAGTTATGTCACCAGTACCTCCTGGGGTTTGTCCCACGTGGGAGAAGGTGAAGATCAGATAACTTGTGTGAAGTCCTTGATGGCAGAATATTACCTCTACATTTTAAGAGATTGGTTTGAAAGCAATATGGTTTTGTTGAATGCGTACATTGATCCCCATCTGTTATATTTTCTCACCTCTACTGCCTGGTGTATAGCATTGCTTTCTTCATGTTCCTACATGGTGGCCCAGGTCCAGATACAGCCTCTCAAACCCTCTCTGAAAGTTTCAGGTGTCTTCATAGGGCCCACTTTACTCCAGAAGTGCCAATGAAAATGGGCTTGGGAAATAAAGAAAATTAACCTATGGTTTATTTACTATAATAATATGTAATAAGGTCTCTAGGCAGATGTTAGTTTGCTTTTTATGAATTCTGTTGATTTCGTTGCTTTGGGAAAAAGAAGGAAGCAGCTCTGGTCAGGAAGAGAAAGCTGTTGACTTCTAGGGCTTCTGTGAGCACCTAGGCTTGTGTGTGTTGTTGTGTAGTGGTGTGTACTTTGATCCCTGCTTCTCATGAAGTGATACTCTTTGCTGGTGATGGGCTGTGCTGCTAATTCTCTGCAGGGGATGAAAAAAAGACTGTGCTGCAGAGAGTATGGCAGCGCCTACACAATACAGAAAGGCCTCCAGTGAGGCAATAGTTGCTGAGTTACAGTTTCCAACATTGAGCTTGCTTCTCAATTGCTTCCTCAATGGCTGTGTATCAGTTTTCTCACCCTTGTTGAAGCCATATAGTGGCCTCTAGCACTGCCAAAGCAGTGAGAAGGCTCCTACTTTTTTGTTGCAGTGGTCTTTTAAGCCCCTTTTGGGGCCTCACAAGGATGTGAACTGCTTTGTGTTCATCTGGTCAGTTGTATTGGCTCATAGATTACGTAATTAACTGTGTTCCCAGTTTGGGCCCCCTCTGGCTGCTTTGCCTCATAATTCCAGCAGATCCAGGACTGCTGTCTTCACACAACTGGGATAAAGGGCTGCATTTGAGATGTGCGGAGCACACAATTCACCATCAGTTTCAGCATCCCTCTCTGGATTGCAGGCTGGCTTTGGGTGGGCACAGGATACACTGTTAATATTAACTTGAAAAAGGAAGGGCATGGAGAAAGAGTCCAAAGGATCCTGGTTTTGAAAGTGAGCCTCATTCCACTGAGTGTTCAGGTGGAGAGTATGGTTACAGTTTGTAGTTTCTGTAGTTTTTTTCTGAAACCTTACTCTTCATTTAACTGCTCTGAGTCCTCTGAACACCTGAGTCAACCAGTAGAAAGTATAGGCCTGAAATAGTTTATAAAGGAAGACTGTGAAATGTGCTTTTGTCCTTAGACCACGCTTTAGTGATTGGAGAGGGTTTGGCTAAAGTACCAGGGCAATGATATCCAGAGGACTAACAGGGAAGCTACTGTTGTGGTTTAATTAGACTCATAACAAACTGAAATAATTCAAAGTCAGTTTTCATCCCATGAACAAACTTATGCGGTAAAACCCCCTTATATACAGCCAAAGCAACTGGCATTCACTGCTGTACTTTTTTTTTTTAATAGCTTCCTCTTTAAATTCAATCTCAGGCATCCTGTAGGTTTTTACTGTTTTATTAGCCCATGGTCTTATGTTTTCTAGTTACAGGAAAGATAAATGTAGTAGTGAAAATTCCTTGGTGCATTCACAGTAATATTTGGGTTTAACAAGAATAGGTGATTCGGAGTTCTGAAGGCACATGAAATGTCTTTGTAGTTAAAATGGATATTTAATGAAATGATTATGTTCTTCAGTTTTGTAGTGTGCAGGTCTAAATATTAAGTGACTTTTACTTTACCTAAATATTTTTTCAGTTTGCAGTTCTGACCTGGATTTGTATGTGGTAATGAGTTATACTTAGTTGGCTGAAATGTGCAAGGGTGGTCTGCATTTGAAATCCCTCTCAGTACTGTTGCAAAACCTGGTGTTAGAATAAAACAGGGATCAAAATACTGTTAAACCTCTGCTCTAGGGCTGAAGAATTATGCAAGGAGTGCAGGTGAGATAAGGGACTTCGTCATCTCTGCCCTGTCAGCGGTGACCTCTCATGTCCTGTGTGATCTGGTTGAAAGGTGCTGCTGAAGCTCCTCCAGCATCTCTGTTCCCATCTCTTCTATGCAGATAAACAGAAGTGTTATCATTCACTTGGCTGGTTTTGGAATCTTTCCTCCTTCATAAATTACAAGTCTTACAGGCTCTTCTATAGGCTCTTCTCTGTGCTGTAGAATATGGTAGTTCTGCTCCTATGCTTTTGAGAGGGAGAGGGACTTGTGCTTAGGGGGAACAGGGTTTGGTCAGTCTGTAATCCTTTATGCTGTTTGAGACAGAAAAGGGTTGAGAGTGAAGACAAATACAAATATTTTAGGGTCTGATGATGCAAGCTGGGGCTCAGGGACAGTAATACAGGATTACTGGTGAAGATACTTTAGTAGACATTAGTGCTGGGCTGGTGTAGCTTCCACTTTTAACTGCAGTATGTTCTTGTAGTGGTGTATTGCTTTTTCACTAAATAAAATGAATGCATCTATGCTTATCTGTGAAAAGTTACTCTGTGAGATAAGGACTTGTCTTGCATAATAGCTTTGTTATGCTAGATCTCCAACACTCAAGCCTCCAGCAGCAGCCATGG
Source organism: Psilopsiagon aurifrons (assembly GCA_025447955.1). Classification (NCBI taxonomy): domain Eukaryota; kingdom Metazoa; phylum Chordata; class Aves; order Psittaciformes; family Psittacidae; genus Psilopsiagon; species Psilopsiagon aurifrons. Next base: position 15,120 of record JAOEHY010030799.1, read on the forward strand.
ATTATTCTGATTACTGGGCATTTTTTTGCCTACAGAGAGCAATATGATGACTTTTACCTCTTTAGATTGGAGAAAGAATTTTGGTTGGAGAAAGAATTTTGGTTTGTGGGCTTTAAAATAAAATGTCTTAATATTCCATGGGCATTAAAATGCTCCTGTTGTTCTGCTAAAGAAAGTGTATTTATCTTTCATGGCTGTTCACCTTCGTGAGTACATTTCAAGTGTTTAAGTAGCAAATTATTCTGATTGACTGCTTTTAATAGGCATTCTGCTAAGGGAAGACTGAAGGACTTCCAGGCTGTTTGCTTTCAAAGTTCTCAAGCAGTATTTGAATGAAGCTAGCTAGTGGACAAAAGCGTAAGGTCTGTGCTTGGTGATGCTGCTTCTACATCATACTACATAAAAACTCTAATAATTGGTCCATCATACTCACTAAATGGAGCGCATAGGTGTTTGTCTCACTGTCTTGTGTAAAAGAATGCTTTTTTTTATTTTTTAACCTCACAACTTTAGCTGTAATTTATCAAACAAATGTATAATGTTCAGGAGTGTGTCCTTTTTGATGTTAAATACACAGAGGTAAAATATTTCAACGGTAGTGTGAAGGAGAAAAAAGCTGTTTGAATGTGTAAAGCTAGCAGGAAAAATAAGTAAAAGGCATAGCAGAGCCTTTTTTTTCCTAACAGGGAAAAAATTAGGGGACTATGTTCTTGTGTAGATTTTTGGTATTTGAGATGGAAGTTCCAATGTAGTGGTATTAGAGAACTATGCATGCTTTGGTCCTGTCCTTTGATTCCTTGAAAGTGGCCTAAGCACAGCCTTCTGCTGCTTTCTATTGCAAGTGGTAAAGGGGCAAACCAGGTAACTCATTTTCTCTTGTCCGGCAGATATACAAAGGTGCAGACTTCAACAAGAAATAAAGGGATTTAAAATGTAATGTATAGATAGACAAGCTTTGAGATTAAGATGTTTCAGGTTTGCTACTTTAAATTGTCCTGCAATCACAGACCAAATTATGGCAAAAGGATCCTTTTTGAAGATGATGAAGGAATTTTAAGTATTCTAAGAACAGCTCTTGAGGCCACAGGGCACAGATTAATTCTAATTAGCCCATGGTGGAATGTGTCACTGAGGTTTCGAAAACTTTCTGTTCTATAAGGTAGATATCCCAGCATGCTTCTCAGGATGTCTTGCAGTGTTAAAATCCACACAACACTACCTGGAGGATTCTTCTGTAAATTGCCAGTCTGCTTTGTGATGTGTATCTCCAAAGCCGGTTGACAGTTCCAAGCATTTGAACATCTGCAGGGACCACATTACGTAGTTGGCACCAGTGTCGACTCTTCCCACGCATTCAAATGAAGCTGGTATGGCTGTACTGTCTTTTCTTAATCAGCTTTGTCCGGCCATCTAGGTGATTTGTCTTTGGGAATGATGTCAGTTACTTAAGAATTTGTGGTACCTCACGTGTTGGCAAGGAAAATGTGGTTGAAAGAAATGGGGCAGGAACAAGAAAAGCTGAAGAAGTTGATGAGTAAGTTCCCTTCTAGGAGCTGAGACCTATAGAATGTTTCCAGTATTGGGTCTCTTTCTGGAAACTGGTTTCAGGGTATGCAGATTAAGTGGAAAAAAAAATATATATATATATATATTTTTCTTCTGAAGTGAACTTCTAGGCTAATTTTTGTTTGGAAAAGCAAAATGACTGATTCTGTGGGTAATACCCGCTGCCTTAGTGTTGCCTGGAATGTAGACATAGCTGTACATTGAAAGCTTAGAGTGGCACTCCAGAAGCTGTATCCATACTTACAAATGTAAGCGTCTCCAATTGCAACTTGAATACTTCTTTTTATATCTGAAGAGTTCCCAAGTTCACCTAAGCTGGTTGAATTTTTTCCTTAAAAGTTAACTGTTATATAAGTATGATACATTCATTGTAATTTGCAGATAGTATTGATTTAAATAATTTGATTTAAAAAACCACTTTGTGCGTCATGGCAAATAAATTTATTTTTGTATCCTGATGCTTTCATTCAAGTACAATAGGTGAAGCATCATAATTACAGCTATTGGAATACACAAGGTTTTTTTGTTCCCAGGCTTCTATTCATATTAGCAGAGGGCATTTTTTTCTTTAGTCAGCCTTTCTTTTTCTCAGCTTTCATTTGAAGGTTGTGTTTTCAGTAGCTCTGAAGATTTCAGATCAAATTCTCAGTATTTCTGAACAATTAACTTTGATTAGTGTTCTGTTAGTGGAAAAAGTGGAAGTGAAAATTTTATTTTGGTGTCTTCAAATCACAAACATTGATAGATGTTGCATCATAAAATTGGCGGGTGATTGTTACATTTTCAGGTGTTCTGTGCATTCTAAAATAGGTTTTTATCTTAGCCATTCTATTACAGTAAGTTATGTTATTCTGAAAGTATTTGAGGATCTGCTTTTTTGGTGACGGCTGAGTGTCAGAAGAGCCTCACCAGTTGATGCCGGACTGCATTTCTTCTGTACTGTTACGAAAAGCTTTTTGTGTGGATCACTGATTTTGGTTCCATTAACAAACTTGACTGTTTTTTTTACTAGTGCAATAAACAACCTAATCTAATCATTGCACAGATCCTGAATCTGGCATCCTTCATATCTTTGAGACCTTTGTTGGGACTTATGAATTAAGTTGTGGGCTGTTGGTATTCCGTAGAGGAGCAAGGGGAAAAAAAAATTGCTGGAATACTTGAAGAGGATTTTGTAGATTTAAAAGGCACCTAAATCAAGATATGGAAGAGAGCTTTATCAAGATACTGAAGATAGCGCTATCAATTCTGTTAAAGATTAAACCGTTGTTGCAGGTAGTGAATTAGCCTTCCATATCAACAGATGTAATGGGCTTGTTACTTCATTGATAGTAATTACAGAGTTGATATGGCATTCAGGTGTATTACAGTTCTTTGCTGTTTGGAAAGATAAATATGTGAGTCTGTGTAATGCTAGACACCATGCGTTGTTTCTTGTTACTCATTTCTTTTCTCTCCTGATCCTGGTGATGCTTCAATGCATTTCGTACTGGATACTTTTTTGGTATTTTGCTTGTCAGTTTTGATCACAGGTCCAAAAAAATACTCTATTCTAGCAAGCTAGCTTACCTCCCTCTTCATTGTCTCCTCTTTTCCACTCTAAGTTCCCCAATAATTCTTCCAGGAACATGGGTTGATATTGGATATGCCAAGTGATTATGAGCAGGAGTCTTTTCATTTTGGTGGATGTCACTGGTATGATGTTAATTTGGTTTGATGGAGTTTGACAAGACCTGCAGTTTAAAAAGAGAGAAAAAGGACTCTTACCTGCAGTGAAATGATGCATGTACACATCAAGGTAATCAGTCGCCTCATATTCCCTGATGGAGAAAGTGCTTAGGAATCTGGGGAGCCTTCTGCACATGTGTAGCAGGCTTTGACATGCACAGGTTTAGTGCATACATGTAGGCTGTTCCCATATTCATTAGCTCACTGAATCTGTTCTATCGTATCAAATGATCTCAGTGCCCAGAATGTGCTGATGGGCTGTGTGTGATACCAAGTTGCTCTCTGAAGGATTTCCAGATATCTGGCAGTGCAAATTGATAAATGTAGGGGAATTTGATAGGTTACTTTATAAGAACTTTGTCCAAACTGGTGCAGGTAATAGGTGTGTTATTTGGCATTGCCTATACGTGCCAAAATGGAAACTGTCAGGCAGGGTGTGTGTGTGTGGGGAATAGTCTACTTGCTGCTTTTTGAGAAAGGCAAGAGTATGACTGGCTTCTCTTCTGGTTCTCTGTGTTAATTGTGAAGCAGAGTGCAGGTTTCTTTGGGATTAATCTGGTGGTGGTGTTGTCACTGAGCTCCTACCTGCAGTTAGTTAGGTGTCATGAGTGGCAGTTAAGAGAAAAGCCCATGGATGTTGTCTTCTCCTTTCTTAGGGTACATATGCTGTGTATATTTATATACTTGTTAATTCAGTCACTTCCAGCTCTTGCAAAGAGTAGGGTTGGTCTTCTGGCTTTTCAGGGTGTTCGCTCATCTTATTTCAAGAGAAGAGCTTATGCCTGGTTACAAGCCTGAGGTGGGTTTCCCCAGCCTCCTATTTTGTAAACTCTTGGTTAATGAGCTATCTTCCTGTCAGGTTTTCTGGGCAGTTTGCAGACCTTGTTAGAAAGGTTTTGCTGCAGCAGGAAAGCTGAAAGGTAAAAATAACTAAGTAGCCCTGTTGAATAGGCTGTGTTCTTTGGGCTCGAGGGGCATTCTTGTAAATTCTTCAGAAATTCACAGGTTGGTTGTATGTTTTCTAATGCAAGATAAAAGGTAGGAAGTGAAACCATTGAAGCTGAAACTGAGTAAACAAGCCTCTATCAAATAGATAATGTAACACGGGGGGGGAGGGGGGGGAAGTGACATGAGACACACAATCCAAAACCTAAATGCAGTTCCCTGAAAACTGTATTGGTCTACTGGTCTCAAAAATTTGCTCAGACTCCCCCCATCCTCCCTGTTTTTTCTGTCTAAAGAGCAAACAAAAGCAATAAGAAGTTCTGATGCTGAATTTTTTCATCCATTTTTAGTCTTATCTGAAGTGCAGCAGAGGGGCTTTCAGTTCAGTTGTTTGTTGGGTTTCTTACATTTAACCCCTTTGTATGTTTGAAATAAGAAAAATAGTGGTGCTTACAGAAACAACACCCTTTCAGGTTTAAAGGAAGAAATTAACCACACATGTCAGGGCAAAAAAAAAATAGCAAAGTAATCCATCAGATGAGTTTGTCAGGATATTTCTTATGGTACAAAATATCCAGGAAAAATTAAAGTAAAATAAGTATATTGTGATAGTTGGTTTGAGAATAAAAATTGAATTTCTCTTTTGAGTACTTTGTGATGTAATTTATAAGGAAGGAAGGTGTTGGGTGCTGATGAGCTACTTGTTTAATTTTGTGTGTGGAATTCTATTTTAGATGGATATTATCATGACATTTTCATGAAATAATTCCGTATAGTTTCATCTGCCAGGGGAAAATAGCTTCTTGTCCCTTCTCCTGGTTTTGTGGGAGATATTTTTGACCTTTATAACTTTACGTTCAAAGAATTTTTTTAGCTTTGAGTTGTCTTTAGAAAGTAAATAAAAAAAAATGCTATAGTGTTAACATGAAAAAGTATTGGTTTGGAAAACTGGAATTTATCCTTAATGTTTTGAAGATGTATGGGGACTTTTTTAAACATAACCATATTTTTCTCTAATTTAGTAAAAGACTTGCTGTTCTAAGCCTTGAAGCTACAGTTTCGATTCCATGTCTGTTCCAACATGTGATAATAGATACTTGCAAAGAACTAAGGTGTTTTTTTTTTTTCTCCAGTACCTCTCTTCAGAAGAGTCCTGTGTTTGAATGAGTTTATCCTACTGCTTCACAACATGTCTGGAATTGGGAAGGAGTGGATTAATATATGTTGCCTTAGGGCAAGCTGCGCCTCTGTAGAAGGCTGAAAGGTGTGCAGCTGAAGGGTGGTGAGCCTCCTGTATCACTCATCCGTGTTATGTGGGAGGCTGAAGCCAGGAAAGGAGTTCATCTTATTAGTCGTACTTCTTCCTGCTTCTTAAATGTTAAGTCTTGTTATATTGAAACCTGTTTTGCAAAATGAGGGAATAAAGAGGAGATCTAACGATGTCAGTGCACTGAGGTGCAAGTCAATGCCAGGCCCTGGTATTGTGCACCACACATACGTACTGTAACAGGCAGCATAGCAATCTCTCAGTTCAAGGTGATCTTGAAGTACTAATGATAGGAGTCTTGTCCCAGTACACACAAGCCATAATTGATGATGAGGCGTCAGTTTTTCAAATAAACTGCCCTTTACCTGTGGATTTTAAAACATTCGGCAATTATTTTTATTAAACAAGGAAACATAATTATAGCAATGTTTAGTCTCATTGTAATTATTCCAAAGGTTCTTAGGAGGCTCTCAAGCACTTTGCTGTGCTCTTGTGGCTGACCTGTTCAGAGCTTTGTGCAATGTTAAATTTTCAGGGTCAGAGGCATTTCAGCATGAACTGTGCCCTTGAAGATTTGCAGCCTGTCCTTAGTGATGGGAGTTTTATGGCTTACAACTTGTCTACAACTAGCCCTACTTACAACTCTAGTAGGTGTTGTGTGTTGAACAAACCTGCCTAGAGGAAGCAACGTCAGACAAGTTCTAAACCCAGGAGTTTCGAAGATTTTGATTGAACTTTTGGGTTGAGAGATAAAAGCAGCCAGACCCTTGTAGAACGTTCAGTTGTTCAGGAAAGAGTGTACGTAGCTCAGGTCTAGAAGAATAAAAATGAATGGGTGTACACAATTACTTCAGTTTTTTTGCATTGTAAAAAGTTGCTTCTTGCTGGTTAAGAATGATTGTTCATTTGCTTCCTGAGACAACTTATGTGCTGAGTGTATTTGTCTCTACATAAAGATTTGTTGCTTGAGATGCATTTTCAATTAGTTTTCTAATTTGTTTTCTATTGTTAGAAGCGATGTATTATATCTGTAGTTTATATCTTTAAAACAGCAGAATTGGCCTCTGAAATGAGTCTAGAGTTTGTGTCTTTGGGAATTTCATCATTTGGTTGTTGAGTAGTGTTTTTTTGAGTTCTTTCGTGTAGGTTTTTGGTGGGGTGTCTTTGTTTCCTTTCAATTAAAAAAACACCAAAAACCAAAACAAGAAAAAAAACCCCCACT
>JAOEHY010030799.1:22025-40696 GCA_025447955.1 Psilopsiagon aurifrons
AAACAAACCCAGCAAACGTCCCCCCTCCTCCCTGCTATGACATAACAGTTTTCTTCCCTTGTGGATGTAACTCTAAAGACAAGCACAGCATATAAGAAATGCACATTTTGATTGCCTGTGCAATCCGTGTTATCATCCTTATGTTGATGCATTGTGAGGTTTTAATTTTGTGTTAATATTTTCCATGAAATCTGGAAATCGCCCTCTTTTACTGCACAAAATGGACTTGTGTTGTGAGGAGCATTATAACAATTCCTTGTGTTTTTTGTCTATAAAGAATGAGGGATTGTATGTACTTATAAGACAGTTAAATGCCGCTCTAGAGAAAAGATTTCTCATGCTTCCATCTTGTAATTGCTTATTAGTGCAGACATGTAAATCAGGCTTTTCCTAGATCATGATTATATGCTTCTCATTTTTTAAGTGCTTGATGTGAGATATTGCAGTTGGAGTTGCCTTTCCTGCCCTCTTCATCCCCTCCACCCTCTTCCAACTGTGAAGCTGTGCTTACATGAGGGCTATATGTGATTAAAAAATTGGAAGATTGTAATTCTACCAGTCTTGTATTGGGTGTCCAAAAGGACTGGTGTTTGGGCTCTGATCTCTTTGTGCTGGCCTGGGGTTTTGAAGTGTGATACTTATAAAGTACTCTGCTTTTGATGAATGCTTTAGAGAAGACTGAGAATTAATTCTGCCTTCAGAGTTGGAGCACTTGGCAATACATGATGCCTATAGCCATTTCAAACCTTTCACTTTTCTTTTTAAGTAAAGAATTATAACTTAATTATGGCAGCAACACCCTGTGTGCACAAATTGACTTGGGAGTGCTGCGGAAGGCCAGCATGGAATCTGACTGTGCAAAACCAGCATGGAATCTGTCTGTTCAAAAACCAAAAAGTGCATGCAGCAAGAGAATTCAGTCCAGATGTACCAGTACTCTTTTTTTTTTTAAATATGTGTTTTGGGGGGTGAGGTTAAAACTAAGGACAATGGGGTGTAGCTTTAAACTGAATGAAGGTAGATGTGAATTAGGTATTAGAAGAAATTCTTCACTATGGCAGTGGTGAGGCGCTGGCACAAGTTGCCTGGAGAAGCTGTGGCTGCCCCATCCCTGGCAGTGTTCAAGGCCAGGCTGGGTGAGACTTTGAAGGGCTTTTCCTGGTCTAGTGGAAGATGTCCCTGCCCATCAGTTGGAACTTGATGACCTTGCAGGTCCCTTCCAACCCAAACCATTCTGTGACAAGTATGGATTATAAATAGCTGGCTTTGTAGGAAGCAATAAAGAGAAAGTTGTGGTAATAATTGTGGTGGAGGTAGGCTGATTTATAGCATGGGGAACAAGGCTCTGCTGCATATATCACAGGTCAGCTTCCCACGTCACCCCTCAAAAGAACAGGGATCTTGATCTACGGGCTGGGTTGCATTTCTTCTATTTTTGGGGGTTTTTTTTAATATCTAAGCCCTTAGGAGTAGGCTCAGCACTTCCAGTATTGTTCCTTTCAGGAGCAATGGCATCCGTATTCAGTCACTTATTTTATAGCAAAGAATGTTTTTAGTTTTTTCTATCATTCTTTTGTTCTGATCTTTAGTTCTGTATGCTCATGTATATTTCCATAAGTCTTAAATTTCCTTCATAAGGTGAGAAAGGCTTTAATTATATTGAGGCTCGTGTCTGTCTTCCATCATATTTGGAGAAGTAACTGACAGCAGATCCTCCTTTCCCCTAGAGAAAGAAACGAGTGGTTCTGTATGCCTTTTGATCTGTGAGCTCCCAGCTCTGACAGAGTGATGAGGAGCCTGGAATTACACTGCAGTCGTGCAAGTTACTCCTCTCTTCCCTCATTTTCCAAATGTGTTTCAGAAGTTGCTTATGGGGCTTGTTTTGCCATTCTGCTTCTTTTCAAAAGTCCCTTTATAAAATTAGGTCACTACATTCATAAGGAAATTATGATCCAATATACTAGACTCTCCCCTTACTGCCTAAGTCACATAATGAAATTGTGTCTTGGTATTCTTAGTTCGTTGGGTACATAGAACACAAATTCAGTTCTGGAGTTAATCCTGTATCAAGCTGAAATGCCTTTTCAGAGAACAATGGGATGATTAGTAATGCCAGATTTGAAGACAAAACTGGGATCTGGTAATAAAAACTTGTGTGATTTCTCTGTATTAAATGCTTTCGAATGTACTAAGCTGAACTACTGTTTAGGGCTCTCATTTAAAATGAAAGGTTTTAACACTAGCTTGTGTGCAAACAACACTGCAAGCGGACTAAACCTTAGACTTCGAATAATAAATTCACCCAAACTAGCTAACTGTTGCCTTAATTAGATATAGCTTCAAAGCGTATGCTGATTTTTCCACTACAGCTTTTCATCACTTCCACAAGTTCAGCATGCCCTATACAGATGCTTAATTTATATGCTGGGCCCTGTGATAAAGCTATTTCTGTCGATGAGATTCCAAAATTGTAGGCACTGATGTCAATGCAGATGAGGTTAGCCTAATTTGGTCAAGAGAGGGCTATGCCATGCAAAATCTTCTTTACATGGGCACATAAAGGCCAGTGCCAAGACTGACAGGTGTCCAGTGGGTGGCAAGGAGCTTCAGAGAGAAACATTCTTGTTGGTACTGCTACAATTCTTGCTTCTTTAAGAAACAATATAATAATGGTATGGCTTTTTTGAGCATCCCCGAAGGATAACGAAGTAAAATGGAAATGGAACTTAATTCTACAGATGAGAATCTTTTAAATCCTATTGGAATAACTTCTTAATGCTAAGTTCTTAAATTTAATTTCTGCCTAATGTTGAAGTTTGACAATGAATGTAACATCTTATTGCCTTCAGAAATGGAATATTAAATTCAAGGGTATGCTGCTGTGAAATCCCTGTAAGAAAAATTACTTAAGTGTTTTTTAATTGTAGGAGGTCTTGGAGTGTTGTAAATGCGATAAAGCGCACACTGAGGGTGAATAATGAGAAGTCTGTTAAAGGATAATGTATTTTTGAAAAGGCTGTAGAAAAATGTTAGTTGTAGTTGAGGAAGTCCCTAAACATTTTTCTGCTAGCTTTCCACCTTTTTTTTTTTGTCAGCTGTGAAGTGTACGTAAAAAAAATTATGAATCTATTAATAGAACACTTTTTTTGTATGTCCCTTTCCATAACTCCTTCCATGTCTCCCGTGAATAGTAGATTGCAGTCATATGGAATTTTGTGGCTGGGGTTTTTTTTTATATTAGTTTTGAGCTTGCAGTTCATCTCTTCCTTTGTCAGCTACTTCTTTCTTAGTACTGATTATATATAAAAAAACCCAACCAAACCTCTTTCTTTGCATCCAAGAAATACTGTCTTACACTGACATGTCTGTAATAGGAGGCTGAACTGCTTCAGTGTATTTCAGTCTCAAACACAGCAGTCTTTTTCAGTTCAACACCTGCAGACATAAGCCACAACACTACTGAAAAGCTCTCTGTTACTGGGTCAGCTTTATCTATAGTGAGTGAGATGCTGAAATACATCAGGGTTTTGATGAAAAGTCTTTGGATGTGTGGATTGCTGGCATCCTCATACTAACAGAATATTAATGAAGGCAATAACTACATGTTTTACAAATATGTGTCTGTAAAGGTACTAATGCAAAACTGATATTTTATTAGACTTTGTGGGCAAGTTTTTAAAGCATTCACTGCTAGAAATATGCATCTGCTGTAGGTCAGAGAAGGAGAATTTGGAAATATGTAGGGCAGGGTTTTATCAGTAACTCAATAGAAAGTGGGAAGCTTGCAATAATATATTGCTGGCTGGGAAGTGAGGGGAGTTGATGCAATGGCAGATGTTGAACTATGACATTTGTAAGGCTGGGTTTTCATTACAGCCTTTCCAAGTTTAAGCAGTTCAGCTGAAATAGTCTGCTTAACCAGTTCAGTTGAAATTGGTCTGCTTAACCTTAATGGGCGTAGGTTTAATTACTTCTTTGGAATATGTGTGGAAGACTACAAACATTTTTTGGGTATGGTGCATAAGCATGTTCTGAAATAAGTGTTTAGTGCAGGTGAGCCTCCACGTGAATTTCCTCTGGAAAGAATGTTGTAGCATTAACTGTAGTTCTGCTGCTCATGATTTGGGGTGGTGGTTGTTTTTTGGTTGGCTTTTTTAAAAAAAAGCTTGAAATGTTAGAGTTTTGAAGTGAAAAATTAAATGCAGTTGGCCAGTGTAAGTTCTCTTACCCTTTTTTTTGTATTTCAGATAGTGTGTTGCTTCTTAGTATTGTGCTTTGCTTTTTTGTCACATGCTTGGGCACAGCCAGTATGATCTGTCTTTGAATCTTTTTAATCTTTATAAACTCTGTGATGACTATTTAAGTTAATTACTATTTTCATTTGTAATGCCCTCATACTACAAATAAAATACTTTATTGATTTGTGGATTTTACAGCAGATGGTGTAACCAGTTTCAGTGTTTCAGTTATTTTAATGGAAATGATCACAGAATGGGAAAATAAGTTAGGCTTGATTCATTTCAGATGTTCTGTTGCCATCTCTGCTTAATTTATTGATGTGAAACTTCCAGCTTTCCCGTTGAAATTTAATCTTTTTTGACAATGCAATATTTTTATGTGATAGCTAGAAAGGAACCAGAAACAAAGATGATTTTATTACTGCCTTTTTAATGTTTAGCCTATTTTATGAGCTCCAGTGTATGCCTGTGTGCCAAGGGAAATGCTGAAATGTGGGTTGTGTTGCTTTTTCCTGTGGAAACACTTTCTTAGTTCCCTTTTTTATTTATTTTTTTCCCTTTAAAATAATAGTTGAAAATTATATCTAAAATCCTTGCATAAATACCTGTTTGTTACAAATGGAAGCTGTGTTGCCTGGGGAGCCTCAGTAAGTGTTAGTATTTTAATTTTGTGTAAACTACATTTTAAATACTTCCTATAAAGTGAAGTGTGCAAGAAAGGGTTAAAACTATCTTTTAGCAGTGTTTGGAGAAGGGAGAACTTCCTGATCCAGAACAAGGCTGGTGGATGCTGCTTAGGCTTGAAGGGAGGTGAGCCCTCATAGTTACGGGAGATTATCCTTAAGAGCCAAATAGAAGCTCATGGGTTTTTATTTAGTCTGTTCATTTCTGATTCCTTTTCTTGTCTGAATGAGAGAAACCAGGGACCAAGTCAAAAGGAGCAGCACACATTATACCCTGCCCCCAGTGCCTTTTAGCCTTCATTCATTGCACTGTGTTTCTCTCTCCTTGGAGTTCCTGAGCTAGACTGACACTTCTGTGGAAATTCATGCATACTGTGCTCCTGTCTGGGGAGGCCCTGACTGCTAACTGAGCTCCCTCTTCACATACATGCTCTTCTGGGAACTGTGAAGCTGCAGAAGTGAGCTAATCGTGTTCATTCAAGTATTCATATAAGGATAAAAGTTATTGGTGAAGCTTCTATCCAAGGAAAAAAGCTTAAGACTTGAATTTAGAGGATGAACTTCTTGTGTCCTTTTTGTCTTCTGTAGGTAATTTGTGAGGAATTATAAGATGCAACTACTGTGACTTAAATTTTTGTAATTTCCTTTTCTGGTGTTGTGATGTGTTGACAGTTTTGTGGTGTCATCTTCCTTTGAGATTGTGGTCTCAGTGTTTTTTATTTAGGTGTCCAGTTAAATACAAAACAGACAGTAAGGCAGTCTTTCACTGTTCAAAGGATGTGCTTTAGAAATGAAACAGAAGCGTTGTATTGCAGTCTAAAACGCTAGTAGCTTTTGTTGTCATATATTACTGTTCATCTGCTTTCACTTAGGTGGCCAGGTTACTTGCAATATGTGAAGTATGTGGGAATCAGAATTACTCTTTATTTGCTTTTAGTATAGCATTCAGTCTTTGTTGAAGGTGTGTTTAGTAGTGAAACATGGTAACTCGCAGCAGCTAAAACTCAGCTCACCTTGAGAGCAGTCTATCTTTACCGAATGGATTGCAGTTTGAGGACTTGGTGGTACTTTGTCTTGTAACAACAGTACCATTTTTCAGTTCTTTAAAATCACTAATGAAGGCGTTTGTGTTGAACTCCTAACACTGGTCAAGTTTCTTGCTGTGCCACAGACCTTTTGTTAATGAGCAGATGACAGTATCTGTAAACATGTGTGGGCAGGTAGAAGCTGATGTAGACCAGTCCTGGTTGAACATCTGTCTGATGATGTTAAAATGATTCTCTGTCCAAAGTAATAAGCCTCAGTATGTTTGACAGACAGTGGAAAAAAAATTTCCTAAATAACAAATGACACTTAGTGTGTGTAAACTGTCATCTTAAATTTTTAATGCCTTTTTTTTTTTTTTAAATTTCTTTAAAGAGGATTTGCTAAAAGTGGAATATAGCTTCTTGCCAACTTTTCTTCACTGGGTGAAGCAGAAATCCGTGTTCTGTGGATTCAAAGCAAGCCCTACTAACAGTAAGCAAGCAGCCTCAGAAAGTGTGTGTCTGAAAAAAAAAATATTACATTATAGAGCTTTAGATCCTTGGCTAGATACACTTTCATCAGAATAAGGCTTTCATAAGGTACTGGTGACTGATGATCCAGTTTAGATGTATAATGGTTCTTGGTAGAAACTCTGAAATTTACTATGTTAAGTAAAACAAATCACCAGAAGATTAACTAAAGGTCATCGTTTGACGGAGGCATTGAGAGTTCTCTAATTTGTATTGCAAAAGAAGCTTTTTAGGAAGAAGCAATTTGTTTCTAGGCGCTTAATCTATGCGAGGAAATAAAAAATGTGGTCATATCCACCACTCAGCTAAGATGCGTGCATTTTTTTGCCAAATCCCTTTTCCAGTGTTAAACAGCCATTTTTTCTTATCCTGCATAAGAATTGAGTTGAGCAAATAAGATGAAAGGTTAAAAACAGCCATCAGAAAAAATGAAACATTTAATAATAAACATGCTTGCTTTGGCAAATATTTGTTATTTATTTATAAAATATAGAATACCCATACCCTTTTGGAAATGCAGGGCACGTAGGATGATCCTGATAGTTCTCTATTGCTATGTTAGAGTAGCTAATGAATGGGTAGTGGTATGGAAATGTAGGTTGTTGACTTCCTTTCATTCATTGAGTTTGGATCCTTTCTTTTCTAAGGGGCAGTTCTTTCTTTTTCCATTTTATTGAAGACTGAAATGGAAGTTTTCTGAAAATGAAAAGTGGCTTTTAAGGAAATCGCTAAATTCTGCTTTCTGGATCTGTAGCCATCCTTGGCTTTGGAAGCTCATGTTTTGGAATTCTAAGACCTTGGTTCAAGAGCAGCCTTCTGAGTTTAGTTGCAATGAATTAGGTAGCAGTGGTGATTTATATGTAGTAACAGAAGTGAATTTTTCTAACTTTATTGTATTTTTCATGTTTGCTTATTGCTTGCTAGCCAATCTGTAGCTTTATGTAGTTGAGTCATCATCCCTGAAGGTATTAAAAGGCATGTGGATGCAGTGCTTAGAGACATGGTTTAGCAGTGGACTTGGCAATGTCAAGTTTGCAGTTAGACTTGATAATCTTGAAGGTGTTTCCTATCTAAATGATTTAATGGTTCTATAATTTTATTAATAAGCAGCTAAAATACTTGGAATCTTTCACCTAGTTGCAACTTAGGGTAACATGGCAAATGTTTTAAGTAAGCTGAATTAAAAGTAAAATTCTTAGATAACATTTTAAATTAAGACATAAGTAACATTTGTGAAAGTTGGTTGTTGTGTATACAGTATGAAATCCTAAAAGGTCTGCTCTAAGTATCTGTACAAATAATGGCATATTTTCCCCTTATTTTTTCCGTAAGTGCTGTGCTGAGTGGTTGGGTTTGGCTGCAGCAATACCTACCCACATTTGTTACAAGAATGCTTCTCATAGATTACCATTTAATTATTCTTTGTTAGCAAGTCTGCTGAGGAGCGAGATCACACATGATAGATAATGAGGCAGGGAGAAAAGCAAAGAAAAGATGGAAATTAGCTGAGAGCTGTGATTTTCTCCCTCGCCCCCCCATGTGTTGATAAATTGGTAAATGATGGGCTTGTTCCTCTGCTGGCTTTATATTTTGTTAATATAAATGAAGTTATGTTCCCTGACTGGTCTGTAACAAGTAATGCACCAGTCTGGAGCATAGCCTAGAAATGGGTGTTCTGTGCCTGTTCTGGAAGGGGGTTTTTGAAGGGCAAAGGAGGCTCCATGGAGAGCTCGTTTCAGGGCCAGGTGTGTAAGTGTGTGTATGTGTGAAATCAGGTCACTCTGGTAAATTGGAGTGATCAGCAACAGGTCTCAAACCTCTGCACGAAAACTCATGTAGTGATGGAAATCTGTGAGGCCCTGTTGTATTTAAACAAGAACATCGTATCAGACCCAGTAATGACTGAAATACAGTGCTGTTGCTTCAACCCTGGATTACTTGAAATGTGTTGGGGAGGGGGCATTTAAAGGTACTTCTGTGCATTCTGATCCTTCTGGTACTTCTGATACTGAGTTGCCTCATTCTTCTGAGTTGCCTACGTTCTTCAGGACTGCTGAAATTCATTTAAAAAAAAAGGGAGGGTGATTGGAACAGATGGATATTTAGAAATATTGCAAGTAAAACTGGGATCCTGTACTTAGTACTTCAAATAATAGAGTACACTAATAGGGAATAATGGGTTTCCATGTGGAGCCTTGCAGCTCTCTAGGAGTGTATATGGAAATAATTGTATCCCTCCAAATCACCATGGCATGTTGATGGGGGGCTACTTTGAATAGGTAGGACCTCGTGCTGTGTGCTGCCAGCTTCAGGGTGAGAGCAAACCACTATCTTTATCACATTCCTTAGTGGAGTCTTTGTAACAACTATTGCAAGACCACAGGTGCTTTCTGCTGTATTGATAATGAGGTTTTTTTCTTATTAGGAATCACGCAAAGGTTTACTCATCAAGTGCAAAAATGGTAGCAAAGCATGCCTTTGACTGCTTAGATGCATCCACAGTGACGTATTTTACATTGAAGTCATTGGGATATTTATGTTCCTTTGTTTGGAAATGGTAAGAGACAGCAATTGCGCTTGTACATTTGAGCTGATGGTAAGGATGGAGGAGCTAGATAATAACTTGCATGATGTATTTGAGAGTTAAGTACTGGAAATCTTGCTTTATCAAGCATGGCATCTCTGCAGGTATTGAGAAAATGAATTTTAGAAAAAACCAAAACAGAATCTGCTAAAGAGCTGGGAAGAAAAAGAGAAAAGATAAGAAAATGAAACAGCCTTAGAAGCTTCTATAATTTTTAAGACAAAAAAAAACCCAATATATAATAGCTGTGCTTTCTGGTGTGATCCTTCATGTTAAGATAAAGCTGAGATTGATAGTGATGTCCACAGCCCAAGGGTCACTGGTTGCACTCCCACAACTTTTCTAGTATTAATAGGTAGCATGTTATCACTGAGGAGATTTTAGTACTATCTTATTTTTACATAGTCCTGTACCTGAGGGTTTCTCTTGCTAATGACCTTGAATAATTTCCTTCTTATACTTGTAAGACATCACTTACTTCACCTTCACCTTAGAATTGCTAATGGGCTTATTCAAAGCAGTAATTTCCCCCAAAGAAGGTCTTGAAGCTCTTGAGCTTCTTTGTTGATTTCTGATACTTCTCTTACAAACCGGTGTGCTTTCTGGTTTTCCTCTGTCTCCAGATTCTGATTCCTGTTTCTGAAAAAGAAAGTCTTTCCATTTCCAAGTGGTGGTTAAAACAAATAATGCTGTAGTGGCGCTTAACACATGGGCAGATGTTTTTATTTCTGTGTTCTGGTATTAAACTTATCCTAGAGACAGTAGTTTTAAAGAAAAATCTTCTAGTAATAGGAGGCTGATTAATTAAACCACTTACTGTTGGAAGACCAAAAGGGAAACGGTGATTACTTTGTATTGTTGTGTGTTCTAAGATAATGTGTTTTCTGTATCAGTGGAAGAAAGGCTTGTGCAGCTGGGATAAGCCAATCCACATACTCCAAGAAATATATTCATTTGTTCTGAGAGAGGAAAATAGAGAACACTGATCAGGGGTTGAAAATAGTGGTGCTGGAGAGAAATGCTTGATCTTTCAAACACTGTAAGGCTATTTGTGTTATTTTTATTTGGAGGAGAGTTCAGTCTTATGCAAATCCTCACATTGTCCCTGTTTTTCATGCCTATTTGTTTGTTTTCCAGAAGGGTTTCAATATGTGACAACTAGGCTCCTTTCAAAAGAAACTGAACTATTTTACTCTGTGTGCACCAAATCTACTCTAGTCCTTGAAAGGATCATAAAAGTTTGACAACTTACCAGTCATTTCTGGTAGCTTTGACCCTTCTGTGGTAGGTCTGGTCCAGGACGTTTAAGCAGAAAAAAAAATCTCTTGGGCTTCAAATAATATAGGTGTAAAGACCTCCACAGCAGCTGTGTTTTGATCTGCTCCAGTTGTGCCAAGCTGCTAATGCAGATATAGCCTAACAACATTTATTGTGGGTTTTTTTTTTTTGTTTGTTTCTGTTTTGGTTTTGTTTGTTTTTTTTTTTTTTTTTTAAGTAACATCATGCTGCTGATGATTTTCAGGGTGTCTTAACCTTGTCAAGTGTTCTGAGATGGTGATGTTAAACCTACCTCTGTGACAGTTTGTATTTTGGGTGGAACTTGACAGACCTCTAGGTAAGCGCCGTGTTCATTAAGTGGAGTATTCTGAATGTTCTTGCCTCAGGTTTTCATCTGGCTAGTTTTCTGGGGCATGGGGAGAAGAGACAATAGAAGATACATTTTGGAATGTAACGTGCTGGAGGAACCCAGTTACTGAGTCTTCTTCATTCAGTAAACATCCACTGTGGTGTGTCTCCCCTTCTTCAGTGGTTAGGAGGAAATTAATTTTTCAGTGCTAAAGCTGCTCCTTTAGTAATATGTGGTAACTTTTGTATTGTGCACATATTGGAATTTGCAATATGATCTTACAATGAAAAATAATTATAGGAAGAGCAGAATCTTCATATGACTTTCCTTTCAGTTATTCAACTTAATACTTTTAAACTCATCAATATCTCACATTGTTCTTTTATTCTCCCCTTGGTAGATACTTTTTTTTTCCCCCAAACTATATGAGATTTCTTTGTATTTCTGAAATGAATCATTTTTGTCAGCTTAAGATGACAAAAATTAAAACGAATCTCTAAGCTGCACCAAGTAGCTGCTCCATCAGTTCTCTTGGAGGAGGTTATCTTTCCAGCCTTGTGAAGTGCTGGGGAGTGTGTACGAGGAGTTGTAGGCAAGTTCAACCCTCGGAGCAATAAACCAAAACAACATGCCAGTTCAGGCTTGGTATTTAGTGGACAAGAGTGATTAGAGAACAGTGATTGGTTTCGATGATTGCATTTACTTAATGCATTAACTTTAACATTATTTATAGTAAGGTGCTATGAAAGGAACCTTGAAATATGTTTTGAAGTTCAGTTCATAGCAGTTCTCAAGGTGGCAGAGATAGAAGCAACTTGTGAGTATTGGCTATGGTCAAATCGTCTGGAAGCAGGCTCTTCATAGCATTTAAAGACAAGTCAGTATCCTGAATTAGCTCAGGTGGTTTGAGTGCTGGAATTTGATCCTGTTAGCCTATCCTGCTTTGCTGTATTAAAATGTGTTACCAAAGCACACAAGTGTGGGTTTTGTTTCCTTTAGCATTTCTGTAGGGTTGATAAGGCTTTTCTGTTTGCCATGTCCTCCAGTTGTGGAGGTTTCTTGTTGAGTGCTGCACTGGCAGCGAGTCATCCGGGGCAGTGCCGCTCATGTGGAGCACATTGCTGGAGCTGTCAGGTGACAGCAGCCTTGGCGCAGCTGCTGCCGGTGCAGGCAGCCCCTGCCTGCCTTCTTCTGCCTTCCCTGTGTGCGCCGCTTCTCCGGCTCAGGCACCCTCACACGGCTTCTGCACTGGCGGGGATCAGGGAGGCGATTATGCCTCGGGTCTTTGGGGTGATCCAATGGGAATTGCATTGATCTGGTGTTTAGCTCTGATCTTTATCAAATGGATAACTTCTAAGGTAGGCCATTTTATTACTCTGTTTTGACTAGCTGGGTTTATAAGTGCCCTGAGAGAAAAGTCATTAAGATCTTCACGAGTACTTATTTTTCATTTTTGAATCTAATCTGTTTTGGAAACACATCATTCATCATTTAAAATTGTGTTCCTTCAGTGTTCGTACATGATTTTGTAGCTCTTGACTTACTCTCGCCTGCCTTGAAGTGGGAAGAGTGTGTTTGTAGCAGTGCCAGTTAGAAGATGGGGAAAAGGGATCTGAAATGGCTTCTGAATGACAGGGGTTTGCTTGCCTCCCCTACCAGCAGATCTTTACTTTTATAGTGCTTCTAAGGCTTTGTGAAAATTAGGAAAAACAATTTTAAACATAGTGAGAATAATACAAATTAGTGTATTCTGCTTCCTGGACAGGATATCCTTTTTGTATTGTTGATTTCAGGGTTACAGGAGTGGAAATACCAGTTTTGTTTGCTTATGGGAAATACTGGCCACTTCACTTACTTTGTAGCCTTTCTATTTTAGATGCCTGTGTTTTGAAAAATGTGTGCTAATTAGACACATTAGACAAAATTCTGAGTTCCTACTCTGTTATCCTAAAGAATCCCCATAATGTATATTGTGGTAGTAAATAGAGGTAGGATTGGTGCTTGCTGGTGAGACCATGCTCTTCTTAGTATAACTTGCTGCCTAACCTGGAATTCATTATAAAAAGAGGAATAAATTTAAGTTTAGGGTTGAGAAGGAGTGTTAGAACTGTTGGAGACAATGAGAGAGACTGAGAAAAGTCATAGTTTATGTCATTTGTGTATAGGTAAAGGTTTTTGTGTTAATACATGATTTTAACATCCCTGTGCAATGAACAGGAGAATCTGACCAAATATGAATTTGAACTTGTGAAACCAAGCTTTGCCAGGTATCTATGCCTGTACATTTCGGTTTTGCCAATAACACAGTTTGACATTTACTAAAAGCAAAACCAGCCAGGCTTAGTTGCTGACACCTGTGATAACTTTTGTCACATCAAGAAAAAGACCAGGATACTGTAATGTGGGTGTTCACTTGTGAATGATGGTGGATTCTAAATGCTGAAGTTTCACAGCCAGTTTGATAGCTTAATACATACATTGTCCGCATTTTACTGGTTTGCAGTCAAATTACTGTTTTCTGAAACTTGATATAAAAAGCCTGTTTAAGAATTATGTCTGTAATTCAGTTTGGTAAAAGATTCTGTTGAGGTGAGAGAAACAGGAATTCCAGGTAGCTGACATGATACAGTCAAACATAAAAGCCTCTGCTGTTTATGGTGGCTGTGTTTTTAAAAGAAACAGCTGTTATCACATTTAAAGAATTATTTTTTGTGTTCATCCAATTTATTATTTTTGTGTTCATCCAATTATCCTGTTGTGCTGTTGCTTGAGTCCTTCTGCCACTCTGATTTAGTTTCTAAGGGTAATACTTCTGAGCGTTTTTGTCGTCACTTACATCGGTCACACTTCTTTGACTATGCTTTCTATTCTGATCAATTTCCAGGCTTTTGTTTTGTATATTTTTGTTAAACCTTGAGGTTTTTATGTTGATGAAACTTCGGGTAAATCATATGATGCCTCTTGATATAGATCTAAAGTATGTAAGAGAAAATACCTTGCAGCTGCTAGTTAGGCTTATGTTAGATGTGTGTGTATCACTAGTGTTGTTAACTATCATTGAAACGATAGCTATGTTTATAAATGATTGCCATTTGTCTTGGGAAATGGTCATGTGAAATAGCTTTAGATGGAAAAAAAATACTAAAATTGCTACGTTCAGATGTTTAAAGGGGTGTGTGTGTGTGTGTGTGTGTGTCTTATAGCTGATTAGCTTTGCCTTCCTGAAATTAACTATGCTTTCTTATCACTGCTTTGAAAAAACTTTCAGGATACTGCTTTGAACTCCAGTGAAGTACTTAGAAAGTAGTTGTAGGACTGCTTTGCAGTGGCTTTCCTGAGTACAAATGCAGTTTCAGTACTTTAAAAGAATATTTTTTCCAATGCTTTAGTGAGTAAACACTTGGTGATGCCTTGTGGAAAAATCAAGTTAGCATGGAGCTTTAAATTACTTGAAATAATGCTAAGAATACATCATGGTCTCACTTTTGAAATCCAGTAATAGTTGGAGAAATCCTGATAGTCTTAAGTTTCTAATTCTAGGGTCTTACAGTCAGTAAACCGTCTTAGAATCTGAAATAGTTTCCAAGAGTGTTTATTGGAGGCAGTGTAACCAGTAAGTTGCAGTTGCCGTGATGTAACAGCTTTTCCAAACTTGGCCTTAATTTCTCTTTCTGAAAACAATCCTCTGATTGTTGGGCAAGTAAGTTGGACAGAAAAGCCAAATAGGTAAAAATACCTGACTGGTTGTGTTGCTGTCCTCTGGCCTTTCTTTCCCTGCTTTTATGAACTGAAAACTGAACCACAGAATGTGGATTTTGTACTCCCATCAGAAAACATAGATGGTTCTTTCTGGTGTGAGGTAGTATATTCTGAAGGCCTACCGCTCTACCAGTTTCTGCTGTTACAGAAGGAGACCAGCAGTTGTTTTGCTTGATAGTTCAAAAGCTGCCTCGCTGTGCTTGCCAACAGTAACAGTAGTGCTCTGCTCTGAACTGGATTGGGAAGTCCTTGTGATAAAATTGATACATCAATGGAAATGTTTATTTGGCACAAACACCAGCAGGTGTTCTGTTTCCAAGTGTTACGTGCATATGCTGTGCTCACTAGCATCACTGAAGTAGCTTCCCTTTGAAGATATATGTGTGCTATTTTGGCATGTCATTTCCATTGCATGGCCTTTAATAACATCCTGTACTCTTGTGAAAAGATCTTTTCAGAAATATCTGAGTTAGAATCTATCTTCTGGTAGATAATCCCTTCATCGGTGTTTGTGGAGAACTTGTATGGTTGTTCTTAAAGGATTAATGGATCTTTTGCTTTAGTTTGAACTTGTTCCATTCACTTTGTGGAACAAAGATTTGTTAAAAAAGGAGAGATTAAAGCTTTTCTTACTGTATTGCCCTTTGGAAGAATAAATGACACTCTGAAAACCTCACCTTAAATTTCCTATTCAGGTGAAAGTCCAGTGTAGACAATCATTCCCAGTCATCTTTTCTGACATCCCTCTCCACTGCTGAAGCAGTGTGCGCCCAGTTCAGATGGCTGTGCTCATGTCTGGGAAGGAGTGGAGCAGTTAAGAACCTCACCCAATCATTTGGGAAATTTGTTGAATCACTTGGAGTCCAGCAGACATTCCCACCAGACCAAGTTGCCCTTGAAAAGGGAACCTGCCTAAACACGAGGATTGTATTCAGTTTGAGCACTAGTAATTCTGTCTGCCTGTTGGAATGATGCTTATTAGTTTGAGGTTTGTACAGAGGGTCAAGGAGTTCAATGTATTTAAGGTTATTAGCAGGTACAAAGCCTCAGGTACACCAAAGAGGTGGCAGAGTCTAGAAATAATTTTTTACCCCAAATGAGCTAAAAATATTGACAATAATGTGATATTTTGAAGTGTCAGAAGTCAAGCTCTGTTCATGCAGTTTTTAGTCAAGGTTTCTGTAGGCTGACAGAGCGTATGGTGCAGTCATCTTAGCTGTGTAATTAGGGTAAATTTTTAGTGTAAGTGTAATCTTGATGTCTTGGTGTTGGCCACAGAGAGTGGGCCTTTGATTAGCAATGAGGGAGGAGGCATTTTTGGTGGTCAGCAAGGGCAGAATCCTGGTGATTAAATTGTTTGAACCGCTGGGCACTTTATGGAAAGTATTTCTTCAAGTTTGCTTACAAATTTGCTGCACGTGGCAGTTTACATTTTGTTAGAAGCTGATACGTTAAATCTTACCTTTCTCTTTGCTGGATTTAGAAAGTGGAATCTGGACAGAGTCTCTTAACCACGGGCAGGGTAGATTAAATGACATGTTTTTGCCTTTTCCTCTGCATTTTTCTAGAGTAATGTAGGGGTAGTATAACAGGTATGCTGATAGTATTATTTGAAGTGGGAAAATAGGCAGTGTACCTCAACCTGTGGTACATAGTCTGTAACCTATTTGCAGCGTAAGCTGCCATAAAGCAATGGGTGTCTGCAGAAACATAGTATTATTTAATTTACCTACTTATCACAAGTTGCTGAAAAGCTCTGTACGATTAGCTCCCTCCTCTGTCTCTGACTGCCCACCACAGTGCTCCTAGCTGCCTGTACTTCACTTAATTTGCCTGGTCTAAAGGTATGAGGTGTGACCGCTCATCACCCACCCTGTATCTGTCCCTTGATGAAACTTGCCCATAAGTATTTTCCTCTTACGTATTTTACTTAATACATTCTATGAATGAAGTAACTTTACGACCCTTTTAGCAAAATCAGCTGAAATTGTCGTGCTACTTTTGAAGAATTATTAGTAAGGTTTGCACAATAATTTTTCCCTTTTTCTTTAGGACACCATGCTTTGAAAGGTGATTTTAAAGGGATTTGATTGTTCAAAAATTCCTACGAGATCTTTCAGAGTCCTTGCAGAATGAAATAACTTGCTTGTAAAGGAAATGGTTTATCTTTTAAAAAATGTGCTTTTTCTTTGACAACATGGATGTACTGATTTATTTAGCAAATAATGTTTTAGACAGCATGTAATATTTTAGAATCAGAAAGATTTGTTTTTCAGTAAATTCTTACATATCGTTTTCTTTCTTAGAGACTAATGTTCCAGTTGGGCATGGTTCTTCTAGCTGAATGTGTGCTTGGCTTTCTCCTGTATTAGATTACAGAACTGTACTGGACATGTCCAGAAATCTGTGATAGACAGGTGCAAATTGCAAGTTAGCACCAAATTACATCACTGATTGTGCCTAGTCAGTGATATGAAATGTTCCTGGCTACTGCAGATATTCCCAGCTGAGATGTGCTGAAATTCAAACACAGGTTATATGAAGAATTCTGAAAATCTTAGTGGGAAATCAGCATCATTTTCTGGCTGATGAGTTGTATTGCTGCCTTTGCCATCCGGACAGGCACATTGCCGTGAGAAATGCTGTACAAACATATTTGAGGGAAGGATTATTTGCATGATTTATGATTTTCCAAGGAAATAGGGAACAAAAGCGAAGTCAACATAAAACTGCTGTACAGGGACTTCTTCCTTGTAGTCTTCACGACAGCTACTATAATTGGACCCCATTTGGAGCTAGGTCTTTGGTCATTTCTGTAATTAAATATTAAGCTTCCCTTTGGAAAAACTTCTCTGACTTCAACTGTAATGCTTTCTTTTTTGTTTTAACATGAAAAATATTATAACAATTAAGTGCGCTTCTGGTCTGGAGTCTTAGCACATCAGTTGTACAAATCATGCTGAGAGAGTTTGTTAATCTCCAGTCTTTCCTTGTATGCATCCAGTTTGTTCTGTAGAGAGATGCATATAAGCAATTTTGCCTTTTCACCCTTCCAAGTAATTTGTTTAATTCCGTTTTTCTTTAAGAATTAATTTCAGTAGCCAACATCCATTTTTCTGTCCTGTTTCCTAACATGGTTTGGTTTACCATCTTTTGAAGTTGGATGTTTTCAGGTGGTTGTGTGTACCTGGTACAGTGTTGTTTCTGCTACACAGCAGAAAAAATAGGTGAGTGCATCCACCTCCAGGCTGGCTTTTAGTTAAAGTTCTCAGAAGGGTATGGTAACCCTTTGTAGTACTGGAGATTTCTCTGTCCTCAGTATAAAAAAGAAGCATGGTGGACAGAGAGAGGTCATAGGAATTTTTAACGTATGCATACACACTCACAGAATCTTATTTCTTTAAAGAATAAATGTTGTGAACTGGCAAAATTGAGTTCTGATTGTGAAGGTGTTCCTCTGATACCTAGGGTTAGGAAAGAGCATTAACGAATGCCCCAGGAAACGCAGAAGATGGTGAAAGTGCAATAAAGGCAAGGCGTGAGGCTGGGTGCTAGGTCGTGCCAAGCTTTGAAGGCTGCCTGATGCCAGTGTTGTGTAACTATGAGAACATTCATCCAGCTTTTAGCTATTAGAGGGAGGGTTCACCACACTTGTGGGAGACTTACTGGATTATAGCTGTTACCGTGTCAGTTGAATATGTGTAGAACATATGTACTTTGTATAGGTAAAAAATACAGCCTACATGCGTGTGTCTTGATGTCATGTAAGACTCTTCCAGACTTCTGTCATCACATGTGAAATTCTGTGTGCTTGTTTTCTTTAAACTACCCTCATGTGGTACGTCTTGCTTCAGTGGTACCTTGATTTGCCTGCAGAAAGTACCTAGTGGAATGCAGGTAGCATGTGGCAGCCAAGTCCTGCCCTTGCAGAATATAGGTTGAATTCCAAGGACTGCAGTAATGGTGTAATTTGAGTTCTTTTACTTCTGTTAAAACTGCTTTTAGCTTTGAAAGATGGAAGTACCACATAGATAAAAATAAACAAACAAATAAAGCAGGAACTGCAAGTATTCATTTTAGGTATTACTTTCCAAAAGACTCCAAGGAGCATGTTTGGTTTTTTGGTTGGTTTATTTTTTTTTTTTGTCCGCTTAATTTTATTGTGTCTTTCTTTTTTTCCCTGTAAGGATGTTTGAGGAGTGTCTGGAAAGAAATTGGGTGGGG
>JAOEHY010030801.1:0-28635 GCA_025447955.1 Psilopsiagon aurifrons
CTCACAAGCCGAAAGTCCAAAGGAAAAAAAAACAACACAGCTCCACACCGGCTACCAAGAAGGAGAAAAATGACTGCCACTGCCGAACCCAGGACAGTGCGGATTTAACTATTTTCTATTTTTGTTAAATATGTAGCTTTTATAAAACACTTGCCTAAGAGCTATACAATTTCTGTGTTTGAAATACATCTTTAAATACATGTGAGACTTTTTTAATACTGAGAGTATTTTGCAAATAACATGAGAATTTTTTTTCCTGATAATATAGTCAATGAAATTATGATTGCATATCCCAGGTCACATTTCTCTGTGTGTGTTATAGGCCCTGCTGAACAACTCGCATCTCTATCACTTGGCCCATGGGAAAGATTTTGCTAATAGAGGAATTGAACGTGAGTGTGAAGAGTAACTGGTCAGTGCCCGTTATCATAAGTGGCTTCCACCAGGGAGTAAATCTAGTCACTCAAGTGTGACTGCTACAGCTTTCTGGTCAGAAAACTTTCTGGATTTACAAATAATGCCCTTTTTCTGTCAGTTGGAGGGTTAGGGACGTGTGTCTGCTCCTTGAATGGGTAGATAAGACAGCAGAATTATACTTCATTATACTTTTCAGATGTAACGTAGCAGTTGTTGAATGTAACCTTTAGCATTCCTGGGGCCATTCAGCACATCTTACTGTGGCAGAGCTATTACTTGTGTTTAGGTTAGCCCCTTTAAAAACACTGCAATGCTTGATGAAAGTTTTTGGGGTTTTTTACCTTAGTTGCAGGAGTCCGTTTAAATCTGGAGAAGATGATGGAACAGAAGAGTGGTGCAGTGAAGGCCTTAACAGGTGGAATTGCTCATTTATTTAAACAAAACAAGGTTAGTTTGGATTATATACTGAGGTATATCTGTAGATTTTTCACTGATCTGGATTTCTTTCTGCATTTGCATACTTTTGCCACGTAATTTGAGTGGATGGACTTGGTAAGGGCAGAATTTGAATGCTTCTCTTCTAGGAAATGTTTAAAAGAACAGTTCTTGCATTCTTAAACTACATAAAAGTATAGGTTAAACTTACTTTGTGGTTTGTAGCAGATGGTGATGCAAAGGTATGTGTTATCAGCTCTTTTAAAATGTTGATGAGATTCAGATTAAATGTATCATAACTTACATAAGTAATTTGAATCTGAATTTACTGTGTTCTCATTACTGAAGGTTATACATGTGTCTGGGTTTGGAAAAATAACTGGCAAAAACCAAGTCACTGCAACCAAAGAAGATGGCAGTACACAGGTCATCAATACAAAGAACATTCTGATAGCCACAGGCTCAGAAGTTGCTCCCTTCCCTGGAATTACTGTACGTATTTGAAATCTAAATGATACCTTTTTTTAATGTGTTTTATCCAAGTAATCCAGTGTGTAACAATTTTTTGCATCTCCCTGCATTTCCCCTTTTGTGTGTTTTATATATAATGTATAAAAGAGATCATAAACCTCCCTTTGTGGATTTGTCATTAGATTGATGAAGATAATATCGTGTCATCCACTGGAGCGCTGTCACTGAAAAAAGTTCCAGAAAAGATGGTTGTCATTGGTGCAGGAGTCATTGGTGTGGAACTGGTGAGAGGAAATTTAAGCCACTTGGTTTTTAATTTATAATGAAACAGAGTGTAATTCTTTTTGTGTTGCACTTGGTTGTGTGGCTGTGATTTAACAGATGTTTGACTGAGTGAGTTGTAATGAAACTGTTCAGGCTTCATAGCTTGCTAGCTTCTTTTTCTGCCAGAAAAGCTGGGATACATGTGTGTAGGATCTGTGCTTCTTCAGCTGGTTAGGTAAGCAGAGAATTGAGAGTGCAACATACAGGTGTTGGGGTTTTTTGAGGGGGTAAAGAGGGGTAGTATCTTTCACTGAGGTTTGTACCTGCTTATACATACAGAACTTCCTGTTTTAAGGAAAGTCCATTTTAAGCCAGGATGAATCCTTGTGTGTAGCAGTTAATCCCAAGAAATTTTAATGTAATGTGATTGTACACATTCTATCTAACTGCTAAAGGAGTGGAGACTTTATAGTTCATCTTGGTCTGCGTTCTTATGTCTCATACCTACATGGCCCAAAAGGAATGTGTATGTGCTGCTCTTGCAACTGCTTGAAAACTTCTACTTAGTAGTTGCTTAGCCTGCTGACTGTTAAGCAGGGAAGAGTAAGCAATGTGAAATACTGTGTTGGATGGATTTGAGGGTGTGAAGCTGATTGTAGAGGCTATGGTTAAAAATACATACACAGCCAGCAGTGGCTCCATTTTGTTGCAGTTTCCTTAATGTGGTATTAGAACACCACAGGCAATTCCCTTTGGGTTTTCTGAGATACATTTGCATTCTTTGATTTAGTTTTTTTTCTATACCTGTAACCTAAACTTGTACCTTATCTATACTGAATTATTTTGTTAGGTCTTTCTTTAAAGGCTTATTTCTGTGAATCCAGTATTGAAGTTTTGGGTATGCAAACAAGCAGCAATAAATCCATATTTGTGGGAAAGGCTGGGGAAGGTTGGATTTGTTTTATTCTCCACCGTAACGTTTGGGAAAACTGATCAGTTTGCTGTTGTGTGTTACCCTTTTCATCAAAAGTTTATGGTCTGTGGTAAGTATTAAATCTGAAGTTTGCCTATCAAAACTTTTTTCCCTGTATTGCTGTGACTGCAGGGTTCAGTTTGGCAGCGCCTTGGTGCAGATGTGACAGCTGTTGAGTTCATGGGCCATGTCGGTGGAATGGGAATTGACATGGAGATCTCTAAAAACTTCCAACGGATTCTTCAGAAACAGGGATTTAAATTTAAGTTGAACACCAAAGTTACTGGTGCTACCAAGAAACCAGATGGAAACATCGATGTGGCGTAAGTGTTTAACAGAGAGCTGTAGGAGTGCCATATATACGTTTTTCCTCTCAATCTATCAGACAGTCTCACTATTATTTTTTAAATAGGAAAAAAACAGATTTTGGATGAAACTTAAATCTTTAATGAGATTTAATTTTTTTAATCCTGTGTTGTAACTTACAGAGCTCACACTTTTGGGTTTGTTGAGTCGCAGATTGCTTACCCAGGAGAGGTTCTATTGACTTGGCTTGTACTTTATGCTAGTATGAAACCAGTGGTGGTGGTGTGAGATCAGTAATAAAAATTCTAAATCATGCTTTTCATGGAATATGACTATATGAACAATCATGATATTTATTTTCAAGCTGTTACTTCTTGGCTACTTACTGTAAGGGTTATTCTATCCATACCTCTTCTTGTCTCACAATAAGCATGGCAGAGGTTTTACTGCATTTGAATAGAAATGGATGAAACTACTCCGGGGTGTCTTTTAATGACCACACTTGAGTCCTTTGAAGACTTGGAGATGAACAGCTAATGCAGAAACGTAACAGCAGATTTGTTTTGTGAAAGTCCATATGTATGCACTGCTATTGTTCTTTCTCGTTAATGTATTCTCTGTGCAGAAACTATAGTTTGAGTTTTAAGGAAATGCTTAATGTTACTTAACGAAAGCAAGTTTAAATGTTTTCTTTTTCACTGCAGTCTTAATATGGTGGCTTGTATTTGCTATATTGCCAGAGCTTGGGGTAGCCTGTCCTCCACTGGTTGGAAAAGGTGCTAAATTTGGTCTTCTTTACCTTGCTGATGATGGTTGAAGTTTCATTCTGTTTCAGGAGTGTTCTGTTGAAACACACTTCCTGCTTATTCTCACTCTGTGTGCTTGGTTCTTGTGCTCTCAGAGGATGTGAACTGAACTTGTTCCAGGTGCAATTAAATCCAAAGATGCACTTGAGGAGTGCACCTGGTGCAGGACAGCTGCTAGCAGCTGTTTGGTTCTGTGTGCCAGAAGAAAGCTGGCTCTGAATAAATGGCCCACCCCAAAAATATATGTAGCTTGGATGTTGCACCAGTTATTTTGCTGTACAGATTTGATGTCAGGCCATGCTACTTGCTAGAGAAAATATACCCTGAATTTCTGTATTGAAGAGTTGTTTTCAAGTGTAGTAAGAGTTACTGTTCATTCTTCGCCTTGTATTCCCCAGCTCTTGCAAGAAAGAAGCGTGGGGCAGGCAGAATCAAAAGTGTTTTGGTGACCGATTCAGCCCGTAGGTCACTGTCGGGATTATCTTATTTAATAGTGGGGGAAATGCAATGCTGAAAGTTTACAGCTGCTGAACCAAAAGTGTTTTGATGACCGTTTCAGCCCATAGATCACTGTCAGGATTATCTTATTTAATAGTGGGGGAAATACAGTGCTGAAAGTTTACAGCTTAACATTTTTGCTACTTGTTTTTTTATAGTCTTGAAGCTGCTGCTGGTGGCAAGGCAGAAGTAATAACCTGTGATGTGCTCCTAGTCTGCATCGGGAGACGTCCTTTTACCAAAAATCTGGGTCTTGAGGATCTTGGAATTGAACTTGATAAGAGGGGGAGAATCCCAGTCAATAACAGATTCCAAACCAAAATTCCAAAGTAAGTAAGACTAAATATTTTCTATTATTTTTAAAAGCTTAACCTACTAAAGCAATTTTTTGTTTGGTTTTAATTGCAGAATGTGTCTTTATTTCCTGAAAGGAAAACTCAAGATTTCTGTGTATTTCAGGAATGGAAGATTTTAGTCAATCTTTGAAGCTTTTTAATTTCAAAGTGACTGCTTGTATTTCATGTCTCTGGTACTTGAAGTGTGGTCATTCTGTGGGAACTGCTTGTTTTAATACTTTGTGTTTCTCTTGAAATTCAGTATTTTAATCTGTTCTGATCAAGGTTTTCAGTAACGTGTTTCAAACTGACTGTTATGTAAGGTAGCCTAGGTGTGCTAGGATGTTTTTAAACAGTGTCTTATTCTGTTTCATTGGTCTGATAGCATCTATGCTATTGGTGATGTAGTTGCTGGACCTATGCTGGCCCACAAAGCTGAGGATGAAGGCATTCTTTGTGTAGAAGGGATGGCTGGAGGAGCAGTTCACATTGACTACAACTGCGTACCGTCTGTGATATACACTCACCCTGAGGTGGCCTGGGTTGGGAAATCAGAAGAACAGCTGAAAGAAGAGGTACTGTTTGTTTTCTTCTCAGGCAAAACCTTTTCCGCCCTTGGGCGCATGGGTTCATTGTTTAGTAGTCTGTCTGGCTACTTTTTCCAGGAGAATTTCTGCATCTGAATTTATTGCTTAGGGTCTATGATTGAATGATTCCCTCTGGTGTGCCACTGTCCCAGTGATCACTGCTCTCTTTAATGGCTTCTATTCTGTGAAGTTAATGTTGTTTATTTGCTAATTTATCTTTTTTTAATACCCCCTTAACCATTTGGTGGTTCTTCTTATGGATTGCTCTGTGTGTCATCTTACAGAATCACAGAATGGTGGGTTGGAAGGGACCTTAAAGATCATCCAGATCCAGTCTCCCCCCGCCTTACACTAGACAGGTTGCTCAGAGCCCCATTCAGTTTGGCCTTGATCACTGCCAGGGGTGGGACATTCACAGATTTTCTGGGCAACCTGTTCAAGTGCCTCAGTGAAGAATTTCTTCTGAATATGTGTCTCTTACTTTTCTGTTGCTTCTGTTCTTGTACTTACCAAATTGTGTTTATGATTCCATTGTTCTTCAGGGTGTAGAATACAAAGTTGGTAAATTTCCATTTGCGGCGAACAGCAGAGCAAAGACAAATGCTGACACAGATGGAATGGTGAAGATCCTTAGTCACAAATCAACAGACAGGATGTTGGGTGCTCACATTTTAGGCTCAGTAAGTATTGTAAATTGTTCTGCTGTCTTGGCCTTGTAGGGGTCTGCTATTTAGTGTTGCACAGTTGCAAAGTAGTTGTCAACTGAGAAGTGGTGCTTGCAGAAAGGAGGACCATAGTCAGTTTTATTTTCTCTTCTGCAGCCCTGCTGCTTTCCCACTTTTCTGTTACTGCTGTGTTAGACCCAGCACTTATTTTTACCCCTAGAATTGGCAGGGTGAATTGGTTTCTCTGACCAGTTTTGGGTTGTATCTTTTTCTTCGGTGGTGGGGTGTTTTTAGTGGGATGTTTGCGTATGTTGAAAGAATAGTGCCAAATACCTGAGAGAACAGCAGATACTGCTGACTCAAGTTCTGGAAGTTGAGGGAGCTGAACAGATATGACTCTGCCTTTTTTATTGGTGGTTTCTTCCTTTCCCCACTCTGAACTTCAGGCTTCGGCAGAGCTGGTAACCACCTGCTGCAGTCACCAAACGCGGGGTCAGTAACTTACAGAACTTTGATTAAAAGTCCTTTGTAAAAATGAGAAATCAGATAGTTCTATTTGGGAAAAGTTTTTGGTGTCCCACACATTCCAAAGTTAGACCCTAATTTGTCTCTGGTTTGCTTATTATACAACTTTTCCTTTTGTTTTTTTTAGCCGAGATGCTTATTTACAAGCTGTTACTCATTCAGGAGCACCCAGACAACTGCATAGAGATTTGTGCTAATTCCAAATACTATTAAATTACAGGGTGCTGGAGAAATGGTTAACGAGGCTGCTCTTGCTATGGAATATGGAGCATCATGTGAAGATGTAGCCAGAGTTTGCCATGCCCATCCAGTAAGTTTTTTTTCCTCAAATGGACTGTTGAACACCACTGTTCAACAGATGTGCTATAGTTATTAAAGACTATTAATGACCAATTAGTGACTTACACCTTTTTGTGTTTGCTTTCTACAGACAGTGTCAGAAGCCTTCAGGGAAGCAAACCTAGCAGCATCTTTTGGCAAAGCTATCAACTTCTAAAATGGAAGAGCAGATCTTTATATGTGTATAGTGCATCTCTGGACATGGACTGTTGGCCCTTATGCAAGCCTAAGTCGGAGGATTTTAGGACTGAATTAAGTTTAATCTCTTCATTCAAATATTTAAACAAGTGGAATTATCCATTCTCTGTAAATTAAACACTTAGAATTACATGTTTATTTACATGATGAATGTTACAGAAAACAGCCTCACAGAACTCTCTTTCAAAACCAAACATTGCGCTGCTGCATGGGATTATCAGGTTTGCTGGCCAAAACTCTGGATGAGTGTCCAGCATATCTGGTGTTTTCTTATTTGAAGTAGTGATAGGCCAAACCAGTTGAATGCTGGCACTTAAAATGCCACTGTCACTTTCGCACAAAATTGTGTTTCCTTCTGAAAGGGTTAACTTTAGTATTTAACCTACTTCTTAAAACAAGTTTTGGTACTTGTATGTGACCTAGTAGTTTAGGATGTTGGGAGAAGAGGGGCTTGTATAGATCAATTAAAACTATATTGACTTTTAAAAGAGAAAATTGCTCTGTGTGTGTGTGATTCTCCACACGTCATGTTTTCATATTGAAAACTCATCAAAGGAAAAATTAAGTGCTAATGGAGAAATGAAAGATTGAAGAATTGATCTTACTGCACTTACTCTTTTTTTGGTTTTAAAGCTTCTTTGTCCAGCTCTTAAACTTGAGACACTGAAACTGGGTAGTGAAGTAACACTTGCAGTTAAGAGTTGTGAAATGGGGGTTATTTTGCACCTTCCACACATGAGTGCTGCAGTGTCAGCTCTGCACAGAATTAAGACATACTTTCTTCTTTTGTTTTCTGTTTTCTGCTCTCTTTCTGTCTCTTCTGTAACGAGAGAGCTCAATAAATATTTAACATGGCTGGAGGGGTGGTCTTGGGTTTTGTTTGCTCATCCGCCCCATTACTCCTTTAAGTGTTGAATACATGAAGAAACACGTGAACAAATGGCATCTTTGGAAGATCCCACATATATGTGGAATGTGCCCAATTCCAGTAGCTGATACAAAGTTTTGTTTTGAAGGATACCTTTTTCTTTAGTTGTGAGGCTTGTCCGCCTTGAAGAAGACCTTAATACGTGCTGGGATTGTGTATGTCCTTTCTCATTATGCCAGTGGAAAGAGAAAAGTACATGCAGAAAATGGTGCAAAAGTTACTTGGTTCTGTGTAGTGAAGGTTGTATCTTGCCTTTAGAGCTTCTTATTCAATCCATTACTGATCCATTATCCGAGCTGAGTGATGGAAATATATGCCAATGTACCATTTTATTAAGATACTAGTTAATCAACAAGCATCAGTGATGCTGTTCTTCATTTGGATTGAACTCCTGTCTTAAATGGACATGGGGTTAAACCATGACAGCTTGTCACCAGGATATGAGATAATCTGATTCACAGTCATGTTGGGTTAAGTGACCTAATGTGGATCTGCTTTCAGGTGTTAGTAGGAAGCTGCTGAAGAGAAAAGCAAATGTGAGACAACAGTGAGGGAGGAAAAACTTGATTGTTCCAATAGATCTTGGCATCTTGTAATCAGTTCCAGCTGCTGCAGGTAAATGCTGTGAAGTGTTGATCTTGTGTTCTTCCTGGAAGCCCTGAAAGTTTTGCGTCTGCTCCCTCTGCCTCCCTCTATACTTGTGGCAGTCTTACTGCAGCTCATGCTTGAGGTTCATCACGTTACAAGTTCTCTTACTTTGTCCATGTTAAATGGAGTTTGGGAAGTCAGGGAGGCTAAAATTTATACTGGAGATTGTAATTTCCCAGATACTTGAAAATAAAACTCAAGGCCTCAGAATTGTTACTGTATTGTTGCTTCTCTTGCTGTCATTCCTGCGCTAGCAAATGTACAGTGTGTGTGGAGGTAGAAGATGCATTACTGAGCCACCTGTCAGTGATCTGATGGCAGTAAAATCTGAATGCTGCAAGTTTGCAAGCTGTTTTTTAACAGCTGCTATGTATAGTGGCAGTGAAATGGTGTCTGATGCTGGTACAGTGGTAACCAACTCCTGTGTAACCTATGGAGCTTGGGGACTTTTTAAATATATATTTTTTTATATTTTTAAATATACTGCTCTTCACTTTGCTTAGGTAGTGATAAATTGTGCTGTGGCTGACTTTCACTGACATCAGTCAAGGTTAGGTAAGGTTAAGAGTACATACACAGATGCATTCCCCAGCTCAGAGTTAACAGTCAGGATATGTAAATGCACATTGCAGTTTTGGATGCTAATTTGTGTACCTGATTAATCTGTGCAGTACTGTACAATTATCTGAAGGTGCACTGCTCTGCACATAGCTGAGATGATGTATGATGAACTGCATGTTGTGCTTTGACAGAAGTCTTGTGTTAAGTGCAGCTGTTCTTGAGATGCTGTCTATGTGCAGCTCCTTCACTATTTCACATCAGCACCCTGTGAACTTCTGGCTTGGTTTATGACATAAATTTGGTGCTTGAAGTGTAAATGACATTCACATCATCAGTGGTGTCCTGTGTCCATGTAGCAAATGCTTCATAATCAGTGACATGAAACTAACATCAAACCTAAGTGGGTATCATGCAGAAGGTAAATAATCCTTTTTGAGTACCATGACATAAATGCCAGCTAACCACACAGGGATGGTATTTCTTCATTCACTTGTAATTTTGTTGAGTGACCGTCCACATTTCATAGTAACTGGAACCCTTATGTAGAAGTACACAGTTGGAGCCAAGATTTTATTAGATCTCTAAGCACTTTAAAAACAAGACTTGCTAAAGGAGTAACCGAGGTACCATTTCAGCTACTGAAAGTATACAAAAGTATTGTTTATTTTCAACATTGAAAAGTTACTTGTCTTTGGTTCTGTGACTTCAAAGTCAATGTAAAACCTGTTCACTTTATCAGGGCTTAATCTTGTGTCAAAAAGAATGTATGTAATACTTGTAGACTCCATCCTGAACAAAAGCATTTCCTGCTCCCATTTACAAGCACGTGCTGTAAACGGCAACCTTCTGGCTGATCGTCTGTAGGAGGGAGCGGACCGTCTCCTCCAGCTCCACCAACTGCTTGGCTTTGTCTTCCAGAACTCTTTGATTGTTTTCATACGTATGTTCCAAGTCTGTCAGAAAAGGAAGGGGAAACACAGCTTAATCAGCAGTGGTTTAATACAGTGAAATGCAATTCATTATCGTTAAGTTACGTTTCATTTTTATTACAGAAGAGAATCGGATTAGGAATTTAAAAAAAACAAAGGCTGGAATTTTTTCCTAAACATTGGAATATAAACCAACAAGGAAGTAACTGTCCATTAAGTAGAAATCTAAAAGTATACTTTGGTTCATGTTGAAAATAACTGTCATTCTCTGGCCTATGGTGGTTTGTACAGAACAGTGAAATGTTATGGTTAACACTATTCAGTGCGCAGGAGGAACTAAGTGGAATTTGAGTCCTCCTGGCTCAAACAACTTTAACCCACAAAAATGAATGTTATGTTAAATTAATCTGTAACCTGGAACTAATGTATTCTGATCACCTTTTGTTAGAACAGCTTTCCAGGGTGGGGGGAGTACTGTCAGAAGATGGGCATCTTGCCTGAATGGGTTAGTCCTTGTCCTAAGCACAGTAGTTATGTTCCTTCCCTTCAGTGGTTCTTAGAGCAGTGATTGGTGTTCATATCAGAAGTTTGTGCCTCACTTGTAAGTTTCAATTTTTTTAGTCTTTTGAATCAAAAAGGTCTATGTCCATAAGAATAAGAAAAGCAGATCAAAGCTCAGTAACAAAGAAGTAACTTCCATTCCCTCCCCTGCTGATGAATAGCTGGTGTAACAAACTGCTTCATATTCTAAGATGACCACTTGTCCCTCAGAACAGCCTCACCTTTGAGCAGCTGGAGCTTGCTGTTTGCTTGAGCCAACAAGGCTTTAGCTTCATCTTGCAACATGGTGGCTTTCCTCCTAGCGTCAGCAGACTCTTCCGACTTCTTGGCAATGAGATCTTCCACTGTTTTATACTTGTCGTTCAGCTCCGTGTCGAGGACCTGTTGTTCCAGATTGAAGCACAAGATGGAGCTCGTTCAAAAGACAATACAGTGGTGGTCGTATTTCCCCTATCCTTACTAATGCGAAAGTGAGGACAGGCTGCAAAATTAGCTCAGTTAAAAGCAGAAACAATGCTGGGATATCAGCATTTGCCCTTTTGCAGGTATTATGGCTTTAATACTGAGACTTGGCAAGGATTTACGAGATTCAGTTCTGTAAGACATGGTCCTAATGCATTTGGAAAGCTGCATCTAATAAAGTACTGGCACTGCTTCTGGTGGAATGCTTCCATTTGTGGAGGAATAAGTACCCTTGTTACCCTTTCCCTAATGAGAACAGCTGCCTAGATTGTATAGGTGAAGGTGCTGGCGAAGTCATGAAGTTGGTTTCTCAGCTGTGCTTTGTGAGGGTAAGATGAAGAATTCCTATGACTTCTATAACTAAATTCAGCAAAGACGCAAGCTAAGCTGCAGCAGTGCTGGAAATCTCTTGTGTTTACTGGACAGCCACCTGAAATACTACTTAGTGTTTGCAAATAATTGATTTGACGGATAATACATCTCTCCTGGCAGAAGATGCATCTCTGGAGATGGGTGGGCTAACTAGAGACAACAGATGGGAGCAATGAAACATCCTGTGGCAGATCTGTCAATTGCTTTGTTAATGGGCATTCTTTTGCTATTACTGAGGTATGTAGGCGACATTGTGAGCAGGGCCGTGTGCTCACAGAGCAAACTGTGCATATCCAGTATTTAGAAATTACTTTGGGTTTATATTGAGCTAATGATTTTTCTTTGTTTCTTGATTCTGTATATGCCAAATTCCAGATTGTCCTGAATCTGTCATTGTCATAGAACCATAAATACTCTATACAAGGAGAAAAAGATGACCAGTTGTCCTTCAGCACATAGTAAAGCTGAGGAACAGAAACGGATTTGCAAAAGGCTGACAGCATGGCAGGTTTCCTACAGCTATCTGAGAACCTCAGAACCTCTGAGTGCTTTTTTCCTCTCTGTACCTGGTACCAAAATATAAAGCAGTTATCTTTGGCAAGTGTGTTTAATGCCTCCTCCAACCCACCATGTACTTGAACAATAAATGAAGTGGATCCTATGTATTCACTAATGTTCCTTTACGCAACCTGGGGTGACAGTTTTGTTGGCTTTCCTTTAACATCTTGCCTGAGCCTCTCACCTGTTTAACTTCTTCAGCATTTTGTTTTGCAGTAACAATTTTTTCTTCTATATTGTCCACACTCTTTGAATTTGTAATAGCCTTTTGCTTAAGGCCTTCAACACTCCTCTCCAGCTCAAACAGACGTAACGTAGCATTGTTCAGTGTTTCTTCAGATGCTGCATTTTCAGATGCAATCTAATGGAAAGAGGGATGAGAGTTACACTTCCAGAAGATGCTGAACATACACTAAACTTTCTAGACAAGCCCTAATCAACTAATTAGTTTGTGTCCATATACCTGATACAAAAAACAGTGTGTCAGTTTTGCTGCAAATGGCCAGTTGCAGTTAGGGTGAAAGAGCCCACAGTTTGAAGAGAGGGTACACTTGGGGCTGCATTACATGTGCAGGAGTTGCCTAATCCACAGGCAAAACTTCAGACTTCCATCTGAAGTTTCACTTTCCATCATGTAATAATGGACTTGTGAAGCTGTATATTTTCCAAGCTGGCCAAGCTTCATGGGTGTAGGTGCTATGGCCTCATGAGGGCTTTGAGATGAAGTCTGAAAATACAGTATCTGACAAGAATACAGCAATTACCGCTTGAATCCAGCATTTGTTTTCGTCTTGTGCTGCAGTGGTAGGTGACACTGACAGAGTGGCTACACCAGCAGACTACCAGTGTGGTTGACAGGTAGGGCTTCCCAGGAATCCTGGCCCACCTGTGCTAGTTAGAGGGCTACAGTCCTGCTTGTTTAATGTCACTGCTGCAGAAAAGCCTTTTCATTTGTTTTTGGTTTGTGGTTTGCTTTTGTTTTTCTTAAGAGCAAAGGTCCCCTGGCATCTGTCACACTACCTCAAAAGCTCACGTGAAGGCAGGAATGGTTTAGATTCATTTTCATTGCAGTCTTTGATTTGCAGTGCCCCAGAGCCTTCCCTAGACAGGCTTCCATCAGTTTCTAAGTAGCAGACTTGAATATTGTTTCTGTATCTTAAATACTCATAAAGAACGTACCGAGGTCAGCAGGTCTTGCGTTCCTTTAATATCTTTGTCAGCTTGTTTGATGGCTTTTTCAGCTGCATTTTGAGCTTTTTCAGCTTCTTCCAGTGCTACTTTCACCATGTCTGCAGTGACTTTAACATCTGTTGCACCGTTGCTGTGGAGCAAAACCTATGTTAATGCTAAAAATGCTTTTACTTTGGAACTGGAAAAAGAACTAGGCATACACTGCAAAAGGCCATTGTTGCTCCTTAGCGAAGGAATGAGAATCTACATCAGGGAAAGTTAAAACTCTGTGTTTTCTGATACAATGGAATGAAAGTCTGGTTCAAGCTCTTGGTGAGCAGGGTTGCATACCTTGCTTTTTTAGCTTCCTCCAGCAGCATTTCTGCTCTGGCAATGTCGCCAGCACTCTGCTGCAGAATGACCTCAACATCGGAAAGGCTTTCTACACGCTCACGAATATCTTCTGTCAGGGCTCTCAGCTGCTGGGGTGTGCTTGGCATCTCCATGTTCAGCACTTCATTAGCCACTGCCTCGATGCTATCCAGGTCAGCGCTGTCTTCTAGCGGATGGACACAAATGACAAAGATGTAAAAGCTTCCCTCCGTCAGGTCTCAGCATCCAAATTCTTGCCCAGCTGCTCCCTTAAGAAGGAAAACTGTAGGAAAACTTTTTCCCCCAGACTTATGGAAAACCAAGGTATTAAAACTGCTTCCTTTGGGTCAAACTTCCCTCTCAGGAGAGGCCCAGCTGGCTTAAGCTCTCTTGGAAGCCATTTCAGGATCTCAGTGATTAGCTGCACCATGCTGGGCTGGGGGGAGATGTAAGCCCTCAGGAAAGGCAGCCAACAGCTGCACGTAAATGTATTTGTGCTAACAGTATACCCAGCCTTGTGTAAACAGGGAAGGAATGGGTCTGCCATGCTGCCGCTTGCAAGCGAACAAGACCCTCATTTAACCTTTACCTGCTTTCTTACGTAGAGATAAACTCACAGTTCCTGACTTTCTTCCCCTTTAACAGTACTTTATCTTTCTAGCCAGAACTTATGAACACACTTGGCAAACTGCAGCAGTACAACAGCCTCAGCTGAACCGAGCACAAGAACATGTCACAGTTTGCTCTCACTTTCCTATTGTCTCGGTTTTCTCTTGTTTCCAGATTTCATCATACACGCTAAGGCTGGCTGAAGCGCAGGAGGAGACACAACTATTGCATTACCCCTTAGAGGATGACTCAGAGCTAAAGATAGTTCTTATAAACCCAGAATTAATTTAAATGTAAAGTTTTTACGCATAAGGAAGTCTCTAATCTGTTTAATAAGATTTCTCAGATCTTCATTGCTTCTGTCCACTTGTTCTTTTGTAGCATTGGTTTTGAGCAAAACTGCTTGTGCGTTCTGTTTTGCTTCATCAGCTCTCTGTTTCGCTTCAGAAACCTAAAAAGAGAAAAATAGAAGGACTGTGTATTTGCTTAAGCTTTAAGGCCTGTTTTAAGACAAAAAATCAGTTGGAGGCAGAGGTTATAGCAATTAATGAGAAATGCTTTTTCTCATAAAATTCCCAGAACACTTTTAAAAGCTGGCCAGGAGCCATACCACCAATGCTAGTTTAAACAACTTGGGCTAATGCTTAGAGTTATCCATGGGGCTTCACTTGAGCAAGCTCCCTTTCTGAGGATCTTTACAAGCAAGATGAAGTTACGCAACTGAAAAGTAAGCCAGGCACATACTTTGTCAATTAGTGTCTAAACTTGCGTTATGAGTGGTTTTTTTCAATATCTAACAATTGATTTAGCATGTTACCATTCTGGAGAGTTGCTCAACTTCTGCTAATGCACTGAGGATGTCTCTGTCAAAGTCCATGGCTTTCTGCCAGGTGTTGTGAGCTACAGTCACCAGCCCATCACAGCCAGGTCCTCCACACTTCTTCTTGCCGTCAGCTGTCCGACAGCTTAAACCGCCACACTCGGACTCCGCACAAGAGGCTCCCGGGGGAGTGCCACACGTCTGCAGGGACAGACAAGGGAAGTGGTCACAGCTTTATTTCCATGGCTGAGCTGAGAGGGGGAAGGAGTAGGACAGTGCCCTACCATGACAGAAACACGAGGCGCCTTCTGCTGCTTTCGGCAGCATCCCAAGTACCACAGGGAAAGAAGCTGAGGTAGAGCTGCAAGCTGGAGGTGGCTCCTGCAGCAGGCTCATACCAGCATGGCTTTAATCTTTCCTCTGTGTCCCCCCACCCCTTCACGTTCCTGCTTTAACTCAGTTACAAATAGGCAGCTCTCTGATGCTGAAGTAGCTGGAGGTTTATGAGAGCAGCCTTGTTGCGCCTTCATCATCTACTTGTTCTGTACATCATATTTCACTGGAGAGACTACCTTTAAGCTTTGGTTTTAAGGTGGAAGCTACTACTGTGTGTATGCCTTCTTTTGTTTGAAATTAGTCTTCATGACTGTTCAAAGTAAAACTGGCCATCCCAAGGAGCTATTTTATAAGGAACAAAGTGTTTGGTGCAAAGTAGTGTATTTTCCTTTGCTCTAGTGCCCTAGAAGCAAAATAGAAGCTAAAATGCTTCAAGCTGGACAAGAAACTTTCTTCCATCTCCTTTAAAGTGATGTCCCATTCCCTTCCACCAAATGTTTGCTCTGATTTCATCTTTCCAGAACACCTTCCAATTTGTGAATTACTGTCAAGGATGTGTCCCCATAGAAAATTTTAGGGTAGACTTTTTTTGTTTAAATAAAAAAGCAAAACTATTTCAGTCAGCAACACTGTACTGAGAATTATCCACTCCTGGGTCAATTGCTTGGCAATGAAATCACTCAGGAGTTGGTTTAGCCAGAGAGAAAATTGGAAGGTTTCCCATTCTTGTGAGGTTCTCCCCTCCTCATTCCCCTTTGCCAAATGATAGTCACATACTTTGCTGCCAAAAAACCACTCTGGGAAAACCTAGAGGCTGTGCCAAGTGAGCTGCAGCTGTCTTCCTTGAAGTGTAAATGAGTTCCTCTTACCTGCTTGGCATGCAACCCAGCAGGAGCTAGAAAGCAAAACCCATTTCTTTTTTTTTGGTGTCCTGGGATTACACCTCGGAGCAACTCTGTGTTTATGGCCCTGATAAACATCTACCCAAGATTTTCAGTCCTCCAGAACAGTCAGGCAGGAACGCAGGGGCAGGGAAGCTAAATAGAAAGATGTCTTTTTTTAACCCTTCAGAGAAAAGGAGAGCTGGGGGAGTCAGAGGGATGACAGTAGTGATAAAGGACAGCGGACAATAAAGCATGTGCACAACTCATCCTCTAACACAGGCCTGGCAGGCCAAGGGGAGTTAATGAGCAGTCCCCTGCTGCCTGCCTTCACCAGGGATTGTTCACTCAATGCAGCTGTCTGACTTCAAAGCAAAGCTGAGGGAACACCCAGCCTCTCCCAAGAAACAGCCACCCTTGATTATGTTTACAGATGAGCAGGCAGCTTTAACAGAGAAAATGCCCTTTTGACTCCAGCTCCCTCTAAGTTCTACTTTGTCTCAAGCACAAGGATGGGACCATGGCAATGGTGAGGAGGGCAGCCTGTTGGTGCAAGCAGCAGCACTGCCTGAGTGCTGCCCAGGCCTAATGGGTACCCTGTGGAGCTGCAAAAAGGAAGAGAGGAGCC
Organism: Psilopsiagon aurifrons; assembly: GCA_025447955.1. Lineage (NCBI taxonomy): Eukaryota > Metazoa > Chordata > Aves > Psittaciformes > Psittacidae > Psilopsiagon > Psilopsiagon aurifrons. Next base: position 16,655 of record JAOEHY010030801.1, read on the forward strand.
TAAAGGGAGCAAGCACATGGGCTGAGGACAGGTGTGAAGAGGCATCTCTCAGTTCAGCACTCGCTGTTGTAAAGACGGGTGTCCTGTTGGGGCAGAAGGGTAGGAGACCAGCATGAAGGGCTGAAAGCCAGTAGGTCTTGGAGCCCACCAATTAAACACCCCTGTTCTAGCCCACAAAATACCCCGTCACCCAAGAAACATGCATTTCTCATGAACAGACTGTGCATCTCACCCTCACAAGCCATAAACGCTTCCTTCCTGCCCGTCACTTCTTCACAAACCCAACTTCAGTTTTGCTAGAGGTTTTACACCAAAAATGCTCAGCCATGTACCTTCTCAGCCACTTCAGAGAGATCCAGGCTCTGCAGCTTGCCTGCAAGCTCATCCAGCAGGCGTGACTGCTCCTCTTGTTTAGCCTTAAACTGGGCCTCCTTCTCATTGATTAAGTCTTCCACTTCCTGCCGCGTCCGTGCTGACAGTTCCACGGCACTGTTGGGGTGAACAGTGGAGGCATTGACCCTCTCCTCTGCCTCCAGGGACATCTGGAAATACTTGGTGATACTGTCCAAGGCTCCTGCAGAAATCAAATGGAGTTGCTCAGAAATCTGTTAAGTAACCCAAAGTAACTTGAATTATGGTGGTTGGCAGATGACATCAGGGTTAGCGATGTGAGGATCAATGTAACCAATATGCCAGCTTCTGTGGCTGCACTCAGTGCTATTGCAAGGATGACAGCATTTGGCCTACTGTGGGGGAAAAAAAAGTAGTTAATTTTCTTTCTTGATTGGCAGCATTTGCTGGATTTTGAGGTTAAGCCTTTCTCTGACTGTAGTGATCGAATTCTGCTTACCCTGAGGGCAAAAGGAGATCCAGCCTCTTAGGTTTATAGGGCAACAGTCTGTGTTCCAAGGATTCAGTTATCCCATTAGTTGTTATTGCTTGCCCTGGGATGTTTGGCTTATGGAGTCACTGCTTGGAAGCTGGTCAGAGCTTTCCCAAAAAACAATCGCCTGATGAAAGATGCTGATTTATGGACTGTTAGTTTTGGCTAACTCTTGAAGAGGCCTTGAGCGGGTGTGAGGGATCCCATGGGGGTGGCCACACTCTGCACCTTAGGCAGCTTTCCTCTGCAGAATGCCACAAGCAGGGACTCCTGATCTACATCCTACTTGCCTGTTTCCATTTCCAGCGAACATGGAATTTAACAATCTCAGACTTCCTGCAAAGCAGGAAATTAAAGAAAAGATAATCCTTTGTGTTAAGCTGGAGTGAAGTCAGCTTTCAAAATTCCTAGGAATTTGGTGACATTCCTCCTTCTCCAGCAAGTTTTGATTCTTGGCACATTTCAGGGTGCCAATGGGCACGTGAGGCTTGGGTGGCTCAGAAGAGGCCCTTATGGTGTGCTTTTAGTCACAAAGACCACCAGAAACAGCAATATAACAGAGGACAGGGAGCAAGCAAGATGTTCAGGTATATTTTGCAATCTGTTGCACTCTGCTGTTGTGTCTCATCTCAAATATATTAATGAAGAGGCTTCAAGACAATTCTGCACTCCAATAACTCAATCCCATTTGCAATGTGCAGAGGAAGAGAGAGGGGGTGAGGGGGCAAACTAAAATTCCTGCTGCATCAGCAACTGTGCGAATACAGAGAAAGAAGCTTTGCTCCTAGGAACTGTGCTTTATCACAAGTTAAAAGATTAACCTCATATTTAAAACCATGCACCAATTACATCTTTAGCAGCCTTACTGCTTTCTCCCTCTCCCTGTGACACTTACCCCGAACATCAGAGATCTTGATGAACTCTAGCTGTTCTGCAAGTTCTTTCACAACATGGTCTAGGCTTTTGGCATCTGTTTCCAGCACGCTCAGGTCAGTGTCTGTGCTGTTGCTCTTCACTGCTAAGGCTGACAGGTTTTCTTCTATGTCAGCGATCTTAACTGTAACATCTGCTGTCAGCTTTCTGTAAAACAGAGGCACAGGACTCAACAGTGGGAGATGGAAGGGTTGTAAGCCTCAGTGTTTCACATCACTCAAGAGCACTGGTTAGAGCCATGTGGAGCTTCTCCCACAGCAGGACCTGTCGTCCCTTGGTGGAGCTGTGATTTGTAACAATATGCCTACCTAGAATACTGTTTTGTTTCCTTTATCATACAAAACTACTTTTTGATCTGCAGCAAGTTTATAAACTCCAAGCACCAAACTGCTCAGAAAACAGATGCTTTGTATAAGATTAACTGAAGGCAGATTCCAGAGGGCTGCTGTAATGCTCTTGTATCGTGGCAACTGCATAGGTCAGGGTTGACTACTATGATCCATACATAATTTTCTTCCCATCCCACACAGCTACAAATGCAGTTTTGATTACTACGAGCTCATGGGACAGATTGGAACTTCAGGAAGCCAGAGCGGGGGGAGCCTTAGTTTTAACACAATGGATTCTTTTAACTCGTCTACAAAGATCCCTCCTCTGCAGCCGTTTCTCTAGGGCTATGAAGGAAAACCTCCCACCTTCAGCGTTCAGCATGGCCTCAGTGAGCTACAGAGCAGGCTTAGCTAGTGGGATAACCCTAAAAGGAAAAGCAAGTGTATGTTACACATCAGTGCTGCTGTGGAACACAAGTGGATATAGGAAGCTACTCCCATCCATAGTGATCCCACCAAACCCACTGTCTCCTCATTCTGAAAGAATCGGGCAGTTTTAAAGCTCTATTTGGACGGCATGGTTTAATGTGAGGTGTCCCTGCCCATGGCAGGGGATTGGAACTAGATGATCTTAAGGTCCTTTCCAACCCTAACTATTCTGTGATTCTATGATCAATTTACAGCTCTCTTAACAGCCCCAAATCCTGCTGTTTTCCAGGAGTCCTCTAAAGGCCAGTACTACTTCTATACAGCTAGACAGGAGCAAGACAGGTATATACATATATGTATATTAAGGAAAAGCAGCTTTTCAGCTGCTCTGACCTCCCTCAGCACACACAGACCCCAATTCAGCAGCAATCTCCAGCTGGAGAGAGGGAGCTGCAGGGCACAAGCTACCCCTAATTGAGACATTTGTGCTTTAATCCTCACCCCTTTGCTTTGTGCAGTCCCCTTTACAATGCACAAGCAAGTTCGAGTGGTTGCGCACAGGACTAGAAAGCAACTGTAATCCTACTTGATGTTAAACTGCCCCATCTCCAAAAGCACAAACTGCCATCTTGTATGCCTTGCCCTAAAACAAAATACAAGGCTCCTATCCCCAGAAAAATGGAAACAATCCTTGTTATAAAGCTGGTGCTTCCCCCACACACACTCAGAATGCAAAAGGAGACCAAGTTTCCAACTCATCAGCTACACTCGGAAATCCAGGAATTTAATCTCTCCCCTCTTCATTCTCTCAGATAATAGCAGTGTTTGTCCTTTGCCCCAGGGGAGTGCAAGACAAGCATGAGTGCCTCAGTGGTAATTAGCTGCCTGGTGCACAGCAGAGCGGGACAACCCCTGCTCAGAGCATGGCAGCTGCACTGTTCCTACCTTCCTGGCCAGGTTTCTGCTTGTAGGATGGGTTCCTACTGCTGGCATACAGCATGGCAAGGTGCTCCACCAGCACTAGGAGCCACAGCAGGAGGAGCAGAGCTGGGTGCCCCCAGCCCAGCATGGGGACACCAGTCACTCAAGTAAATCTCAGCTCATTGATACTCCCTCCCACTCACCAGACTTATCCATGTAATTGTGACTGTACTCACTCTGCTTCCTCAAAGAGATTCCCTATGTTTTTCAGGGGCTCGGCAGCTGGATTTTGAGCAATGATGGTTTTAATTTCACTGAGCTTCTCCTCCAGGGTGTTGAGCGTCTGCTGGTATGGCCCAGTAACTCCAGTGATTTTGAGGGCATTAGCCCTGTCCAGGAACTGCTGGGTCCTATTAGACAGCTCGCTGATGATCACATCCCAGAGAGCGAAGCACTGGTGGCATGGCATGCAGTCAGGGAAGAAGCCTGAGTAGCCCCGGGAGCACTTGTCACAGCGTGGCCCTTCCACCCCTTCATTGCAGATGCACTGCCCTGTGGCACGGTCACATTGCGGGGTCTGGATGCCACGAGGGTTGCAATCACACGCTGGAAGGAGAAAAAGGCACGTGTGAAGGCTGTGGTGAGGGGAATGACAGTGACAATGGCAAGGAGAAAATAAACTCGATTACAATGAAGTGGTGAAATGAGTATAGAAGTGGTCTGTGTTTGGATTATAAAAAGCTAATTATGGATGTGCCTGCTTGGGTATACAGAAGCAGGACTGAGTGTGAAAGGGGAGACAGATAGGGAAAGAACTCTAGGGGAGACCAGGATTTGCACATCTCAGAAACAGGCACAGTGTGGAGCAAGGATGAATACTTCTTGCAGTGTTTGGATATCAACTGGATAGCAACTGAAGACAGCATCAGTTTCACACCTACATTGAGGTGTAAGTAGAGCAAGGCTTTCCAGACAGGAACAGAAATGACAGGCAGACACACAGCACAGGGTTTAAAGAGAAAAACATGAATGAAATGGGAAAAGTGAACATGGAACAACCATTAACAGTCTCCTCCAGCACAGCAGTAGGGTTGAACTGAATACAGCAGATCAAAACCCAACCACCTTCTAATGCACCACCCACAAACAGCTCAATAAAAGGACATAGTTGATTATGCAGCACTTAGTTAAGAGGCAGAGCTCCCTACTACAAGACACAGCGGGTGCTAAAAGTTGAGGTTGCCTCAAAGAACATGAAAAGAAGAATATGATAAATTTATGGCCTAACAGCCCATAAAAGTTCTTCTGTGCAGAGGTACAGGGCCTGGCTCAGGACATGCATCGAGGAGCCTGGCACTCGACTGATGTTTTGGGTATACAGAAAATGAGATAAAAATCAGGCAGTGAAAGGTAGAATAGAACAAAGAATGTGGCCATAGGCAGCCTGTCTGAGCGAGAAGATGCTAATGACCAAGAGCCCCCACACTGTCACCCTCAAGTGGGAATGAAGACAATGAAACAGTTATTTTTATTTTATCTACTTTGCACTTTGAGCACCATCTCGGGAGTCTCTATTCACATCTCCCTGAAATGGACATTCATTCTTACTTTATTTCTGTAACTGTGAGCACCTACCTATCTTTATACATGCTAGTCAGGTAAGACCCTGGGGCTCCAGGTGGTTGCCAAATTGGAGTGATAGGGTTTGGGCACCACCCTTTTAGGATAAAGATGCACTTCTTTGGCACTAACCCACCACGAATATAAGTTTCTTAAGTAATTTACTGATGCACAGTCATTTCTAAAAGGACAGACACAATTTGTACACAATAACACTATCAGGAGAAGTGCTTCCATGCAGTGGTGCTACACTTCATCTCTCCCTCTCCTTAATTCCACGGGCAGCAGGGCCAGAGGAAACCACCAACCTGCAAAGCTTTCAATAAAGGGATGGCAGCAAGGAACAAAAAGAGAGGCCTTGAAAATATACAGGTTATCTATCTACAGTCATGGCAGAGTACACCTAAAGCAGGCCATGCACACATTCCTTCAACAGGGAGAGGACTGTGATACCTGGTAAAAGCTTTTACTTACACTTCCATTTACCAGGCATCCCTGAAGGACGTTAATGGCACAAAAGGGCCCATAAATCAGTTCACACACCCCAAGCACATGCCCCCTTGAAAAAAGGGCAAAACACAAAGCTGTTTTCAAGATCATGCATTGTTTGCTTCAATGCCAAAACACAGTGGTGGTCTTCAGCTCAAAAATCACACAAAGAGCCTCAGCAGAACAAATCGCTCCTCAACAAAATGACTTTCTTGTACAATGTGAATATGATAGGCAAGAGACAAAAATAACTTTTGCTGCCTGCACAATTGAGCAAAATGGTCCTTTGTTCTTTGAATTATACCCTGACACAAGAGAGTGTTTTTACTTTACATCAAAAGTGCTTAAGTAGTCAGCTCACCATGGAATATGTTCCCTGCAGGCAAACTGTTGAGTTCCTGTTTGAAGGTCACTTAACCCTTCTGTCAACTAATAAGGCCCTCAGTATAATGATGAATTGTCCAAATTCCTCTGCACAGAAAGAGGCTAAATGGCATGTGGTTCTTCTCAAAGATCCACAGATCTGATCAAGTTACATGAATTCTTGCTGCTGGCAAACCAGATCGCTATATTTACTTGAGGATTTACAAAGCTTATAGGGAAAAAAGCCCCACCCCAACATGTTGGTAATTCTACCCCTGAATACCTGCATGTTCAGGAAAGGCAGATGACATGGCTTTAGTAGCATTCACATCGTAATGTGGATTCCAAAATCTCTGAAGCCAGAAAATACTGGGGAAGGGGAGAGGAGAATTAAAGTACTAACTCATGCGCAAAGTAAAAACCCAAACTTCACAGCTGCCTGCTGAGAGATGATAAAGAGCAAAGAAGTCGTTTATTCTAAGCACAGCACAACAGTTGGAAGAATCACCACATTTCTAGAATTCTACAAACCTTACAAATAAGCTTTGTGGGGTCCATGAGAAAATTATGCAAGGCAGCTAGAATGTGGGTTGTGAGATTCATTTATCACAGGGTTATTTCTCCATTTTAGGATTCTCTGATAAGCCCAGAAGCAGGCAATGCTGGCTCTGCATTACCTCAGTAGTGTGAATCAAACATATAAAATAGACTTCAAAAGTGCTGGTTTCACACTTGCTTTTTTTTTTCCTCATGCTCTTCCCAAGTCATTAACCATGCTGCACCAGCTTTCAAACTAAAAACTACAAGACAATTTAATCTTTAAGTGAAATCACATAATTTAAAGGAAAACAATAAACAGCCTCTCTCAGTACTGGGATAAGAAGATTCCAGTTGATTTTACTTTCTTTCCATTTCACAAATTTGGTAGGCATTTCCCTAAGTGGGTGGTATGGTCTCCCTAGATACAGCTCTTGGACAATTCCTTGTTGTGGCACTGACTGAACCATCTTTTAATTCTCACAAAAGCATCACTGCCCCTCTTACACCTCACATACTGTAAGCAAACCTTTCATCTCACAAACGACACACACATGCCAGTGTTTCGTTATATGTGATCTTCTTTTCTGAAGTTTAGATGACTGTAGCCAAGCACTTCCGCCAGAGATGACTGAAACCATTTCTGTTCCTTGCTAGAGTCAGCCTCTGAGCACTTTTATCAGAAACTGAAACCTAATTTCTGGACACTGCATTAATGATGAAATTGAGCTAGAAACCCACAGAAACTGCCCTTCCAGGTCATGTGGAACAGGACCTCCAACATCTGCCACACCTCTAGTGGTCAAGTCCCATCTCCTGGGCTCTGGACACCATCACCACCAGGCTACTTTACATCCCAGCACAGAACATGTCTAAAGTCATTGCAGAGACCATTTTCCCTTTGTAGCATAGTGGGGATCAAACACTCCACTGATTTGAGCTGTAGCCAGTTCTCAAGAGAAAGCAATTAAGCCCAGGACAAGACCATATAAAGCCGTCTAGGTAGTGAGGAGCTCCTTGAACATTGTAGGCCACCAGACAAATAGCTCAGTACACATTTCACCTCTCTGCCTCCTACAACACCAAGCCAACTTCAGCCTCTGTGAGATTTCAGGGTGCAATTTTGTCCAAAAGTGACAAAAGCACAGTGACAGTATCCATGTGAAAAGAAAGGAGGACCTCCTAGCTGGCACAGGCTGGATAAGGCAAGCACAAGACCAGCAAATAGTTCATGGAAGAGTAACTGTATCACACATCCATCCATCATTCGTGATGGTAGGCGCACATCCACCAGAAAGATTCACGTAACATTGGATTATCACCACCAATAAACTGGGATGTGAAAACAGGAGATGCCTTGAATCTTATCACCTGGTAGAAAAAGAGTGAACATGGTAGCAGCATGACCAGCAAGTCATGCCCAGCACCAGTTTTGACCAGAGCATCTCAGCAGCACTTGTAGCCACAATGGAGTTCTTGCTCCTCTAACACCTCCTTTGCTGACATCCAACTTCCTATGGTCACCATGTAAGTCAGCTCCTACTCAGTCTAGTGCTAATGATGCTGTTATGACTGGTTTGCTTCCGATGTACTCAAACAGGCTAACCCAAACACCATCTTAAAGTATCAGTTGGCTCTGGAGATTTTGGCTTCAACCAGCACACTCCTAAGTCTGATAAAACACCTGAGTAGCTGTATCAAAGCTAATTCTAGCATATACCTGGTTAATCCAAATTTTTTCAAGAAACACACAGAGGTGCATCTAAGGATGCAGAAGCAATACTACTCAGTAGCTAGCAGTGACATTATATTGCACTTAACATAGTAAATGTGGTATAGGAATAGACAAAGTCCTGTATGCTCCTTTTAAATGCCTTGCCTATGCTTACAACACTAGAAACTGGGAAAAGTGGTTCAGTTTGCACTGCAAAATCACAGAGAAGTTGAGTTTACTGCAAGAGATTTAGATGCCTTAACCAGTTTGGATTGGAAATGGCCTTCAAGATGAATGGCTGATTCGCTTCATACAGAGGGGTTGAGCAAGGCTGAAGTCAAGGTCAGTAAGTTAACCCAGGTGGGCGCTTGCTTTGAAGATCAGTGTTAGACAGGGACCAAATCTGACATGGGTAAGCAAAGCAGGACACAGCAGTTCCTCCCATGGAAAATACAGTGAAGGAAAAAAAAGTATTTTGAAATCATTGGCGAAAGATTTGAAGGCTTTCAAGGGATCATTTACCAAATTAAACAACAGGTTTCTGGTTTGAAATGTCATTTTGGAACCAGATGTATTGCTTTCTTTAACCAAGTCTTCAACTCAATCCGTCATTCTCCTGCGGCATACTTTGACTTAAGTAAAATCTCTTTTTTGACAGGAAAATTGTCTAGCCAAATTCAGCCAGGTTCTGCCGATTATCAATTTATGAATATAAAAGATTGTAGCTGCATCTGTTCATAAATGCATATGCAGTACGTGCATACACACACAGAGTATCCATGGGTAATTTTTATACCACCTGGATCAATGCATTTCTCTTTCAGTGATTTTTCCTGATCTTTAAGATACAAGTAACACTCATACATGTTTACTGAATGCAGTCTTAGACCTAAGGGGGTAAATTCTAAAGTAAATGACTAGCTCATATGGTTTGCTTTAAGCTCATGACTGTCTATGAACCGCTTTATCTTTCACTTACTCTGACAGCTCTGCTACTTTTCCCTCTGATTTTAAGTATTTAGAACTTACTTCCATTTAAAAACAACTGTAATTTAATATGTAGCATATTTGCATATCTCTTCACTTAAATGAAGGTGTGTCTGAGTAGTTGACACTACAGCTGAGATGATAAAATAGATACTGAAATGGCTGTTTGAAGATCAGTCTCAGTGTTTAGTGCCTTATTGTAGGACACTAGGAACAAGCAGGCTTCCTGCATCATCCTACAGAGAACAGGAGTCATTTTTGCAGAAATATTTTCTTTACAGCTTGAGACTGGAGATGGAAAGCATCAAATGTTTAACTCCTCCGCAGCAAAGAAAACAAAGGGTTTGTTCAGACATGATTTTCTGGCATCGTTTCCAGTGGTAGTGAGGCACTATGATGAGAAAACCATCCAGCAATTTGTAAGGTGGGAAGTTTCGCAGAGCTAGCAAATTTCTTCAGAATAATCAGCTATTGACTCAAGTTACCCCATGAGCATATTGCTAACTCCTCAGTGTCATGATTTGCAGCACGAGAGTTAAGATCCCAGCCTACAATTACTTGAGCTGTACTGCATGTTAGCAGACCTTGCCAAAAGGGCAATTTTGGGGGAACTCTCAGCGTACAGTATTTTAAGACCACAGGTCTACTGAAATTCTGAAACTCAGAGTGAAAATCGTATTTTTCTTTCGTGGAGAATTTGTCCAACTTCTTTTAGACACTTATGACAGAAGGAAAACAAACATCTGCTAATCTTTCTCCCCACACTATAAATATCTACAAAAGCAGCCTACATGACTAGCTTAAGACCCAGGTGTTATATTAAGGCTACAAAGCCTATTCTTAAATGGCAATGGGTAATTTTCAGTGAGCAGATGTTCTGGCACCAGGTACATAACAAAGATGAAAAACTGAGAAAATCGACTTTCTGCAATGTCTGCAATGAGTACTGGAAAAAACCATGACTTTTCTTTCATTTTAGTTCAATTAAACTCAGGGTTTTTTTACAACAGGGCTTGATACTCAAGTTCAACGCAGAAAAACAGCGATACAAGTATGCTTCTGGAAAAGGGGATATAGCAATACAACCTAACTTTCAATCGCACACTGTACCTTTCACTGCACTCTGTTCTGTTTGTTCAATTCATTAAAACAGTAATGACAGTGAAACTGTCACCTCCTTTACACTGTATGAAACACACACATTTCAGATATCTACTGTACAAGGGCATGGTCTGAGCTCCATGTAGAACCACACTGTATCTCAGAGGCTTCCTGGGAGCCTGGAGCCTCCTGCCAGAAATGTGCTTTGTGGGCTGAAGCTGGCACAGCGCTGAGCATGCAGCGTCCTGCACTCTGGTTGCCAGGCTTTGGAAAAGCTCCAGCAGAATGCCTGGGAGACTAGAGTTTCATGAAATTTGAAATCCTATTACTACCTTAGCAAGGCTTCTTACACACACGCACGTTCACGTGCAGGCTCGTGCAGAGCAGCATATAGCTCGTAACTAAAGCAACAGTCAAAAGGGGCCAGCTCTGCTCCCCTGAGCAGATGATTCTCACAGCACAGCTCCCATCACTGCAGCCCTCACAGGGATCTGGATGAGGTCAAGAGAGACATGCTTTCCCCTGTCCTCTATGCTTGTTTCATGCTTCATGTTAAATTAACTGAGTAAGCGTTGTACTTTTTTAAACGCATAGGATAAACAGTCTCTGAAGACCCAGTCCTACAGACTGTGTTGTGTAACTCGCAGTGAACATCTGTGGGTGGTGGGAGCATACCCAGTCCTGCAGGGTTGAGATGACTCCCAAAGGTAGGCACCCACGTTAGCTTGCCCCAGCAGTGTGGACTTCAGTGACCCACACAAAGAAGGTGTGGTGACGCTTTCTCTCCACCATGGCAAACACAGACTGCAAACCAAAGTACCCAGACCAGATGCAAAAACCTGCCTCCCTGGGGCTCGCCTTCACCATCTCTGATCTTATGATTTCTAGAACACAAGTCATGGGCAGCAGCAAGCAATGGTCACTGCCACCGATGAGGATGGGATGGCAGGGAAGCATGCCCTGGAGTCTGGTTTCCAGCACAGTGTGCTGGGACTCCTGCACCACATCCACAGCTCTGTGTTGCTGCAAGCACCTGGAAACCCTAGATGGGCCATTTAGTACATCTCCATATAGGGGTTATTTGCAGGCACTTGTGTTCACATGACCTCACCTTTTCTTTAGTAATTAAAAAATCTGTAAAGGCTGTCACAGCAACATGGGCAGTACAGTCCCCATTTCTAAGCAGAAGCTCATGTCTCTTAGCGCCAACAGCCTGAAGACCTCTTGTGAAGGGATCATACATTACTGCCTCTTGAGTGATTCACCCTGCAATTTCCAACTTTGAGCAGAAACCATGTGTCCTGGCCAGTGGAAAATCCCACCCTGGAGTCATTGGGATTGACATCCACATCTCCTTATCAGCCTGGTGCTCACAGCGAAGACTCTCCATACTAACTCAGTTCAAAGCTCTTCTACCCCCCATCCAGATGAGTTTGTATTTTCTTCCTGAGAACAGCACAAAACGTGGCCATACTGGCTGCTTGGGCCAGCATGAGCATGCTGCCAAGGTGTCCTGGGTTCAGCAGCAGCAGTCATTTTTTCTCCTTCTTAGTAGTTGGTGCAGCACTGTGTTTTTGACTTGTGGCCTGGGAACAGTGCTGATAACACCAATGTTTTTAGTTATGGCGTAGTGATGTTTGGTCTGGCCAAGGACTTTTGGAGCCTCATGCTCTGC